>JAAMPI010000988.1:0-21619 GCA_013054445.1 Cudoniella acicularis | reverse complement strand
AAACGGAGAAGAAGAGAAATGCTATTAAGGTTGAGGAGGATGAGGATGGTGGTGTGGAGGGAAGTGAGGGACCAAGAAAGAAAGGAAAGTTGAATTAGGGCAAGAATTGGGAAGGAGCGGTGGGGAGAAAATGTACAGTAGATAGAGAGATATGCATCCCGCTGGTTTCGGCGATGATTTTGACTTGGAGGAATTTGATGATTCTGGATCTTTTCGATCATTTGTCTAATATGTTTTTAAATATCTTTGGTATTGTGAGATATTGAGTTCTTGGCTTTGATTTAATTGTGTCGTACAATAGAGTAGATAGAATATCGATAAGAAGATTTCAGCTCGTTGATGATCGAAATCTCAGAAACTGTGAAATATTATACCGTAGCTTTTATCCTAAAAAGTTCCCTTCTGTAGCTTCAGTTGGTGTGGGCTTCCCCTCGAGCTCTGTATTCAGCTCATCCCCCCTTGTTCCTTATACTTATTGATTGGCCTTGTTTTCTCCTGCATTAATAACCCCTTCCAGCTACCAAGCACGGCTATGATTTTTCTTTCCTTTAACACTTTCAAGTCAATCTAAACCGTATCAGCTACACCAGTCCGGAAATCTGGGAAGAACTGCACAAATAGGCACAGGTTAGCATGGACCCAGAAGCAAGGAATTTCGGAGAAACAAGTCTTGAATTCACCAAGTGATTTAGACAGCACCTAGATATCAAATCGTGAATTTTCGTGCAGTAGATAGTTGGCCAAGTCCTGGCTGTTGAATTGGTTCTTCGTAATAACGAAGTTTTCCGCAGCCATAAGACCCCGGATTAATCATTCCAACACGACAGCCATCACATTTGGATTTTCGAACACTAATGCCTGGCAGGTTTCAGAATCTCAGCATGTCGAGTTTTTAATCTTGAAGAAAATTGCAAACTTGTAGCTCCGACCGCTAGAATAAATCTGCGAGTTACGTCTCATTTTTAAAGCGAGTCTCTCAGGTCTTCTACATGATGTCCAAGATTCTGCAATCTCTTACCTCCCTATTGAGATGCTTGAAAGTGTCCGTCTTTCCCACATCCTCCCCTCTCTCCTAGACTGATAATCTGCATACTGTCCAAGCCATGCTATGCCCGGCCCCAAAGGTAATTTGGAAACATTTGCGCAGAATTTCCCTGCTGGCAGCTGGTCACTATGTCAAAAGCGGTTGTGTGCGATTCAGATCATCTGCAATAGCTTCAGGCTGCCGTGTCCAATCTGCAAATATTCTCAGTTCAGCAAACGCCTTGAGGAGCAATGGTAGTTTTGTCAAGCGCTTGAGCTCTAGGGAACTATTGCGGAGTTTATTTGAGGTGATGACCAGGATCCAGTCTCTCTGGCAGAATGATATCTAATAATTCAGGTGCCGAAGAGTCCAAGTATTGAGAGATCTCTTTCTTCGCTGAATCTTGCTGCACAAAGCATGCCCAAGTATGTTTCCGGCATACTACAGTCCGCAGACTCGCAAGCATTATTTCGACGGTTTTGCGCTGGATTTTGTTCATAGGGGCCGGCACATTGTCAAAAGGTTAGTTCCTTCTCTCGCAGCTTCATGTGTTCAGTGTGAAATCTGCCATGCCCTTAATCTAGTTATAATCCTCTGCAGAAAATGTAGTGTTGTCAAATGCTTGGGTTTTGAAGAGCTTGTCGGTTGAGGCGTTGATCGGGATGTACTTGCACTGGCAGAAGGATTATCCAACAGCTTCACGTCATCTGTATGCATCTGCCAAATCTTTAGATTAGTTACTAATTTCAGGAGCAATTGCAGCTTCGCGGAACACTCATACTCATGAGGACCGTTGCGACGTTATTTGAGGAAGGAATCGGGGGTGAACTTACCTAGGCAGCGAATTATCTTTCGGTTCACACCGAATAATTCCAGAGGGCTGTCCCTACAAACGCATTCTTCAAGCAATTCTCGACGACAGCCGAGTCTTCGGTGCACATTCTTCAAGTTTTTTCTTGCCTGGAGACTTTTTCTGTTCTCTTTTTTCTCTGTCTCTCTTCCAGAAATATATTCGTGCCTGCACGTCGAAACCAGAGACCAGCGAGGAGGTAGGTAAGCAGGAAAGGATTTGGGAAGCTGTGAACTCAGGAATAGCTCCCTCAAAGGCAAAAAAACTTACAAAGAGAACGTGGAAGCAGAAGTGTGGGGAAAGTAGATTCCATCCACTCTTTAAGCATTGCTTGAAAAGCGCTTTCGTATGATGTCTGCTCCTGCCAGACCAAACATCTCCAAAGCTCTTGGTACCAGATTGCCCATCCATGAAGCATTTGAATCCCTCTATACCATGGTTTTCCCACAGCTGTGAGCACCATGTGTCCGCGCGGTCTATCCCTACAGCTCTAGGTGAACTCTCAAGCCATAAATTTGTGCAACACCGCCATGAGCAAATGTAGTATTGGCGACTGCTTATGCTATAGAGCACTTTTTTCATCACAAATGTTTGTAGAAACGGTGATGGGAACGCCTTCGCCATAGCAGAAGAATATATGCAATGCCAAGTGCCTTGGTGATAGATGGTGGAGGAACTTAATTGTGGCTTTCATCTCTTTCCCACGATTATCATCCGCCATCTTGTCCAACGCGTAGGAATGCTCACTCTCGTCCCTGCGTCAGCAACACTACTGGGATTGAGCAGGTATGAAGTTGCGTAAATAATGGCCGACAGCCAAGGTATAGAAGCCCAGTAGTTGTTGGACCATATTCATGCTCTCGCTCGTCTCGCCATATGAGCTAGTTTCAGCTCTGAATAGCATCAACTTCATGCTGTTGGATCCACTTGTTTTGTGTTGCTTCATCCTGACCCACTTCATGCTTTATTATTTCACTGTTTCCAGCTAATTTTCTCCTTTGCAATCTCTGTATATTAGCCGGATATTCGCTCTGTAGCTAGAACAGCAATAATATCACTTTCATGAAGATATTTTGTCCTGTTCTAATTTAGCAGTAGTTTCACCATAGATAGAGCTGTGTGCTTAAACGTGCCAGACCAACCATTTGGAGGAAATGTAGTATTGTCGGATCTCGATTGCTTAGGCTTTGAAGGGGTTGTTGGTTTCGGTGTCGTTAGCGGTGACGATCAGGACGCGGCATAAGAATATCAGGTAGCGCGAGCATCAAAATAGCTGTCTGTTCCCGCCAGAGCAAGAGTCCTCCAACTTCTTCCAACCATATACTATGCAGACTGCACCTCAAAGAGCATTTGAAGGGCTTGCGTCAAATCCTCCGCGCAGCAACCGTCAGCAACTTATTGTGTATCCAAGAAATCCACCTCTGGCAGCTTTACAGTGCCGGTTTGTATTCTATTCAGCTCCAATGTTGTTGAAGGTCTTCTGGGAATCGTGTAGCTTTATTCAATGCTTGTGGCCCGGAGCATATGTTGATGGAAGTATTAGTAGAAGCGGTAATCGGGACGTTCTTTCCCTAGCAGAAGGGTATCTATTGAGCCAGGTGCCAAGTAGCTCGAGGATTGAGTCGGGAAGGCTTTTTGTTTCTGCAGGAACTACCTAGAAGCATCTGTTAGCATATTCGCTCTAGATTATACCCCGAAAGAATTTGGATTTCTTTTTACCAAGTTTTCAGCGCTACCATAGCTAGCTGATATTGTCTGCAGAAATCCATCTCCAGCAGTTACTGCGTCACATCACATGCCCCTTCAGTCTTCTAGTTGGCTTCTATGACAATTGTAACTTTGGCGAATGCTTGATTTCAGGAGCTCCTTTTGAACGCCGCGTCTGTAAATTGAATATTGAGCATGTCAACATACAGTTCTCGCCCTAGAAGAATGCCTGTTAGTCTGATGCTAAGTACCTAGATAGATATCTCGCATTTCGAAGGGCCTGCCTGTTTCTCCCAGAATAGACACCTGCAAACCACCCCAAAGAGCCTTTGTATGATTTTGGGCAAAACATTCTCCTCGATAGCCAGCATTGTTTCATTGTTTGTCCAAATGGCCTATTTCCAGCGTTTCTAGACGTCTGCGCCGAACCACCAAATCCTTCAGCTATGGACAACATTTTAGAGCAATTATAGCTTTGTCAAATGCTTTTTCGCTGGCTGTCTTATTGTCGTGGATTCGTAGAAGGAGTATTCGAGACGTAATTTTCAGCGCTAGAGAGCTTCACCCTAGCCGAAGAATGTCCGGCTGTCGGGTGTTAAGGACATACTCAGGTATTGAGAGGACTGTCTACTTCTACTACAATCAGCATCTGTAAACCACTCGAGGAGCGTTTGGCTGGTTTTTGCGCCAGATTTTCTGCCTTATGACCGGCATTGTGCCATTGTTTGTCGAGGGTGTATATTACCAGCAAGTCCAGGTTGTTTGCGTAGAAGCCCTTAACTTATAGACGTCCTTTGGGAGTAAATGTAGCGTTCTCGAGTCCTGATCGCTGGTCGCGGAGTTCATAGAAGGGATGAACGGGACGCACCCCACCCCACCCCTTTTCCCTATAAAAGCACTCTTCGAGGAGTCATCAAGTACTTGACAGGATGCAGTTGTTAGGAGCGTATAGTTGTATTGGAAATTCCCAGGTGGTAAATTCTGGGGTGAGGCACACAGGGGGAGAACGGACGTAGTACCGGAGGTAGAATTGAGGCTCCACAGCGAATCTATAGACATCCCACCTTCTACCTCCCACCACGCTCGAGTCCTCTGCGTCCTACCTCTGAAGTCATTCCCAAGTCCCTTCTTATATGTCTTTTCTCGTGCCCCCGCTCCTGTCCCCTCTCTTTCGACCTTCTGCTTGATCCGTGGCCTCTGGCTCCTAGATGTGGGTGTATGTTTGTGAAAGAGATGTAAAAAATGCCAAGGCGAAAAGGAGCTGTCCGAGCTGAACGCACAGAAGACTTGTGGCCTGGAAGTTACTTCATCGAACGATTAGTTAAGGAGTAGGTAGCGTCGCCAGGTCCCCTAAATACTATCAAAATACCCTACCCGTATCTTAATTTCTGAAGCACCGAGCGACAGATTACTACAGTATTACCACAAGCTATAAATACGCCATAGACTTCAGCGTGCTATCACTTCCCCGAGGATTCCTCAAAGAGTGCATTCGTAAGAATTCTTTTTACTTCCTAACACAAGCTTCCAAAACAGTCAATCATAGAATACCTATAAATAAAGACCTTCTTCTTGTCATTTTTCACTCTCGAAATTAGTATAAGGCTTTACTAGAGTTCCCCCCTCCTCTCTTCTCTCCTCTCAACAATCCAGCCCTCCGAAAGCACTCTTTACTCTTCAAGAAATCCTCCTTAATTCCACGGATCTGAACTACGAGTTCACTAGTCGATTATTTTGCTCAGAACAGGGTGCTTCAAAACTGGGGTGGAGATTACGGGAGTAGGCACGGCAAAGAGTTGAAAGCGGGTGAGCAATGAAATCGCGGCTCCACAAAACTATATACGAGACATCATACCGTCTACTCTCTGTCTCCTTTCGAGTCTGAGCTGCGTCTGAAGTTATTTCTGAGTGCCTTCCCTGCCTATATGCTCCCCTCCTCCTCTCCTCCCTAGTCTCTGGCTCCCGGCCTCATTAAGATTTAAGTGTGTGTGTATGTGTGTGCATGTGTATGTGAGGGAGTGAGACTCCGCGCTCTCGGGTGGCTTTAAATCTCCTGTATCGTAATTTATCTCACGCCATAACAAACTGTAGGCTCACCACTCCCAGATCCACACCTCGAAGACCACTTTCGTAGGGGTCCGTCTTCTCTGCCCAAGCCCCCCTAGTATCCAATATAGTATCTCGAGCCCGAAAGCTATAATAAGCTCACTATACCGACCCCTGTATCTGTATTTCCAACATATCCCCGGCTGTCGTTTGTACCTAGCCCCTCCACACATCTATCCTTAAGTCGACGTAATAGCCAAGCTCGAAAAAAGCTTCCTCCAAGTACAGTTCTTTTGTAGCAGGTAAAGCTCCATCTCCGCCCCCCTTTACTCTGGCACCGCTAGGTGCAACCGTTACTATGCTCTAGAGACACGCGAAATCTCAGAAGGGACCTCCTGCCCTCCCGAACCTAGCTGCCTACTTGTCTTGAACGTGTGTGTATGTTTGATCTTTTTGTGATATTTTTGTTATTTGGAGTAGAGGCTTCGAAATGCGCACGCTGGGCCGCGATGCCCTCGAGGGCTATCAATTTCGGAAGGATCCAATTCGAGTGAGCCCTAGGACTTTTCGTTGAGGTTGTGAGTATCGTTGGGGTCGTTATAGCTCGTTATGGTCAAATTTCGTGATCTTCGAGGTTGATTAAAGAAAATAAATTGTGTCGCGTTTGAAAGATGGACTGGCGAACCCAGCCCATCGATCGAAGACCCTGAGGGTTGCCCTCAGTACCAAACCTATTAGAAATCTGTATAGAATACAAAGGCACACACCAAAAGGCACCGCTTCCTATGTCCCGGAGGGCATCAGGACGCATTCAGTTCAGCATAATATCGCCCTAGCAGAAAGAGGTCTGGCATACGGATGCTTTGCAGGGGACATCTTGCAAAAGGATATTTGGCAGAGGGTATTTGGTAGTTAGATATCAAGTACCCGAGAGGGTACTTTGAACAACGAGATAGCCGTCTTTCTCCTACAGTCCCATTTCAGCCATCTCAGCACCCGACACAGAAGGAGATCAATCTTGGGGAAGGATATCTAGCAGAATAACAGCTGGCAGATAGAGGTGCAACAGATGGAGGTGTTGCAGATACATACCTGGCAAGAGGAGGCCCTTCTGAAGGATATCCGGCCGAAGGAGCTCTCGCAGATGGAGGACTGGCAGATTCAAGTTTGGCAGAAGAATATTTGGCAGATTGATACCAGGGTACCTGGCATAGGAATAATTGGCAGATGGAGGTCTGGTAGTAGGATCGCTGGCAGCAGGAGCTCTAACAAATGGGATACTGGCGGATGGAAGACTGGCAGATTCAGGATTGGCGTAAGTACACACAGATACCTGGCAAAAAAATACGTGGCAGATGGAGGTTTGGCAGAAGAGTGCGTAGCAGAAGGATAGCAGTCAGGTTTCAACTACCTAAGTACCTAGGCAGATAGTTTGAACAACGGGATGGTCGTCATTCTCCTAACTGCGGAACCATCTCAGAAGCCTCAGCCATTATACAGGGTGATTGATCGTGGGGAAGGCGCGAGGGAAGGCTGCAACCGCGGACCGCAGCTAGCGAACAACTTTCAACGGAAACGGCAGGCACGCTAAGACAAGGAAAAATTTCCCAATTACTCGCACACACTTCCTCAATTCTTCCAATCTCAATATGTGCATAAAATTACATCAAAGTCGTATCTTCATCAGATTGTGAACAAAAAACAAGTATTCAGCGCTGTTTTCCTAAAGCAGCTCGAGCCCCTTTCTTAACCGAGAAAATCGAGGGGGCAGGCCGCGTTCCACCATTCACCACCCAAATCCAACTTTTTCCAGCGCGTCCTCACCCTTCTTCCCATTAAAACCACCCACAAAACAGCATCAATACAGCTTCCATTGCGAACGCTCTGCAGCCATGTTCGTACCTCAGTTCCAAGAGCATGCCAATGCCTCGATTGCTCGGTACGTCTATCTGAATCTCTCTCATCCCACCGCGTCGGTGGCGTCAGTGGCGTCGCATCAATCATTCTGTTAACACACAGAGCGCAGGAACATAATTAAGACATCGCCATCCGCGGTTCTTAACTCTCGATCACATCTCACAAAAAGTGCGAGCCTCAGAACCGCCAAGAAGCCATCTAAACTTCAAGAACTCTCCAAGAGAATTTCTTCTTTGGGGCTCTTCCATCCGCTGTCCACGGCAGATAATCATAGAGCGAGCGAAGAAGTTGGACAGCGAGTTTCTGGAGAGTATTCGCAATCACAACGACCTCAAACTGAGGGAGGTTATGTGGTGCAAAGTCCCAGTAAGGGTGTGTTCGACGGACAAGATGAAGATACTGGCGATAAATGGACTTTGAAGGAGTACAAATTCCCCCAGCCCCCCCGCGGTGGTCCCCTTCCTCTTCGCCGCCGCAATAGTGAAGGTGAGCCACGGCGTACACTGCATCCCAGGCCGGGCTCTGTCCCTGCATCATCACATCTGGCGGCAGCTACACAGGATTCGCCCCTGACTTGGGCCAATTCAAGAAGTTTTGGGGCTCCTCACTGGCCTAGTGTTGACCTTTCTGAGCATGCCGCAAGGTTTCGCAACCTCGATCACGCGTACACAGTGGATAAATATGGATTAAGGGATTGGAAGGAGATTCCGCGGATCAATCGCCCCAACAATGCCGAGTTTGTTACTATCGGTAATGAGAAGCTTGAGTATAGGCGCACAGAGATATATGGATCCAATGTCTGGCGCATAGGTCCCATCAATCTTGATGAGAATGCCAAGTGCTTGCAGAACGGTGCCGAAAATTACGGAACAATTCAAGAGCCCCAGAGTCAGGAGGGTGCAAAGGTTCATGGAAGCAATCATCTAAAGCCTGCCACACAGCTCGCTTCCGATGTTTTCAGTTCTAATTCTTTTCCGACTTCCACAGTTAAAGGCAAGAACAAGATGCCAATTCAGGAGGAACTTCAGAAGGAACCAGCGGTCGATCACGCGTACAAAGAGTTAACAAGTGGAACCAGATTATGGAAGTGGATGCCGCACATCAATCTCGAAGAAACTTACGGCCCTTACATGAACGGCAATGAGAAGTTGGAGTATGTGGGCACAGGCAAAACCGGAAGAAATTATTGGAGGATAATTGGGAAGGTCGAGCCATTCGGAGACACGGGAAGCAGTCATCTAAGGCCTGTCGAACGCTCGGAGAGTCGTATCACACCCGTTTTATTTGACGATTCGCTTTTTACGCACTTCACACCAGACATTTCCAAAATTTTCAAATCACCTTTGGATCCATGTAGAAATGGTGCTGAGACTAGCGAACCCGTTCAAGAGTCAAACAGTTATAACGAGGCCACAGACCAAACCCAGGCTTATGTCCTCCTTGACCTCGACACCCAAATTAAGCAATGTTCCGCGCAGCAGATGACACTACGCGACATGAGAAACAGGTTCTCTCGCGGTGAGATGACACCGGCTGATGTCCAGAGAAAGCTTTCCAATCCGATCGATGACAGGGTCAAGCGCCAGATCGGTAGAGCGACGGTTCGGATTCAGCGACAGGTGGATGTCCACTTGAAGGATGCCGCAGAAAAGATAGAAATTCACCAAGGGGAAGTTCGGAGACTGGATCGTATTGTTGCAGAAATGAAGGGCACAATAGCTTCATTACAAGGAAAGTTACAGGAGAGTGAAGAAAAACAAAAAGCCACTCTTACTATGCTTGAACATGCCCGGATAGAAGAGTCGAATGCCAAGTCAAAAGTCTGGGAACATGAGGCACTGATTTCAGAGCTTAAGAAAATCCCCAATGTCGGACCTCGCATTGATTGGTATCAAAAGATGGTTCAGCGGTCTCTGCCTTCCTTCAACCGATCTACAGGAGAAAAAGTTAATTCGAAGTCAGATAGCATGAACGAAGAAGTTGATCGGCATGGACGTATGGAGGATGCTTTCCCGAAACATTGGGTACTTCAGGACGCCATGTCAAAGCGAGGAGATAGCTCATACTAAGACACGACGCTTCGACATGGATTACAAATATTGTCACTGCAGCAGAAAATGTTGGATGGGCTTTTCGGACATCAGACATTGGGTTTTGAATCAGCGAGGAACGATATGTGTAGTTTTTGCAAAGGCTTTTGCGTATCTGCAGTGGTGAGCTTTTGCTAGTTTCTGGCAAAATTGGAATTCATGTCTCAGAAGGGATTTAAATGTTCGATGATCATGCTAGGCTATCTTGCCTTTCGCGTCTTCATATTCAGGGATTTGCTGTATTGTCGAGAATCAAAATTCGAGATAGCTGAATGCAAAAACTCTACTCATTAGTTCTACTAAGCCGTCACTTGTTGTGATCTTCCTTTAAAAATAACTTGGCTCTAGTTCCAGTATTTTGACAAGAGATGTTGTTGAATTTAGCCGTGAAATAGTTACAGACGGCGTGGAGTTTGTCTTAGTATACCGTCGAGAAGGGACGGGACGGCGGGACGGCAGCTGCCTGGTTTCCGCAACACCATATTTAGATAGTTTTCCTTCTTCTCCTACCTTATAAATTGACAAGGGTCAGTTTGAGCGATTCCTGATATAGTGGTTAGTAAATGCTTCGTTTAGTATGTACTACGTAGTCCAATCCCTACCCAGGATACAGATAAAAAGATAATTTAGGCCATTGATTTTTTAAATATCTCTATATTTGTGGATAATTTAGTATTTTCACCTTCTTTGTATTAGGTATAGTGTAAACCGACTCTCACGGTACTTTGATAAAGATGTGAAGTTTAGACTCTAGATATGACTTAATGAATGGTGGGGTGACAAGTTCGGAAATTTCAGAGAAACGAGGGAAGAAAGAAACTGAAATCTTCTGACAAGTTCAACTTTTTCTGGGAGAGGCGCAGCCGACGGTTCAACTGCAGCGAGATGTCTTGATCGGCATAAATTACACAACAATGTTTATCCTTTAAGTTGCAAACGTGGAGGTTATACGCCAAGGAATCTCAAAGTTCAAAGCCTGCGAGTTGAGCAGGTTTCTGCGGATTTTCTGGGGAGATGGTGATGAGCTTTTTGTGTTTGGGGGGTTGGAGGGGAGGGAGGAAGGGAGGAAGGGAGAGGGGGAGTAGATTCTGCAAAGCAGCAGAGGGGGACAAAGGGGGCGGGAGGAAACAAAACCCGAGAATTGAAAGGAGAGCTAAATACAGTTGGAGATAGCAGGGTTGGATCTGAGTAGATGGGGGCGGGAGTTGGGGAGAAAGCAAGCAGGATGGGAAGAGTCTTTGATGTGAGTCGAGTGTTCAAAACTTTCAAATTGCAAATTATTCTGTGGAAGAGAATGCGCTAAGTTCAATCGCAGATTCTTCTTTCATTTACACATTATCTCTTCGTCGAAGCCATAAGAATACCCCATGTAGCCAGTTTTGTCTGCTAGCTTTTCTGCTGTACTTCTGGGCTGCTCATCTACTACTCGAGATTGGGTTTTCAGGCGGAGGAGGAGGAGAGAGGATACAACAAACTGGGGCTGAAGAATCCAGCCGATATGAAAGGAGAGCCGGGAAAGGAAGCAGTGCCTTGATTCTCAATTGAAGCCACCGGCCGAAGAAACAGGACTGGAATGGCATGTTCAAGGTTTAAGCCTGGCAGGGGATTTACGCTAACTTCTGCCCCAGAGTACGATCCTCGAATTTCAAAATCATTTTTACTAGAAAACTACACGATATTGGACCTTGCTGCGATAGCTAGGCCGTTAGGTTAGAACATCAAAGAGTTCTGCCGGGCTGTGCATCTGCTGTCAGAGATTAGTTTTTTAGGCAGAGGAGGGGGAGGATCCAGCTACTATGAGGGATTAGGGACAAAAGAAGGTGGTTGAACTGTGGGGTGGAGGCAGACTCTACAGAGTGGAATAAAGGGGAGGGGAGGATTGAAGTATTGACTTGTTGGAGAGTTGCGTAGAAATTTAGAGTGATCTCGGGAAGGGGAAGGAAGGATCTTCGATATGAGTGATGTTCAATGTTCTGAAGTTCAAACTACAACGCTAGGAGAGCTCATGCTGATTGCCACCAGTACTGCAGATTCTCATCACATTCGCCTATCACCTCTTTGTCGAATTTACACGAACACTCCGCGAGGCGAGTGCTGTCTTCTACATTTCTGGTAGTCTAGAGAGCGGGTGCTAGTTCGAGCAATGAAGATTCGATGGGATCATTCTCTAAGGAGAGGGTTGCGGAGGGAGATAATACAACGAGCTGGGAGCTGGAAAATATGGAACACATACCAGAGGAGAGGCAAGAAGAGCAGGAGAAAGAAGCAGTTGCTAAGTTGTTTGAACATTGACTGAAGCCACACGCCGGCAGAAGAAACTCGAAAGAAATGGCATGTTCAAAATCCAAAAGTTCAAGGGCCTAGGCTAATTTCCACCGTAGATAACAATGCTGAAATTTCGAAGCCTTTTTTCCTCCAAAAGCTTATACGATATTAGACGATGCTGTAGTACTTAGTTCGTGGCGTTGGAAGTCTTCTGCTGATAGGTTTCATATCTGCTAATGGAGGTTCGATTTGTGGAGTGGGTTGCGGAGAGGGGGTACAAAAAGCAGGAGCTGCAGGCTCCAGTTTGTATGAAAGGAGATCAAAGGAATGGCCAAACGGCTTTCACAGTCATTAAGGCAAGGCAGACCAAAAAAGTTTAACTGAAATCGCAGGTTTAAAGCCTTGAGCCGGCAGAGCGTATGCTGATTTCTATTGGAGATGATAATCCCCAAATTTCGAAATAATTACTTCTATACGAACCACAGTTGGCCAAAACGGTGCCTGGCCCCTTCTACCTCGGGTGCTCTGCTGAACTGCTAAGTTGCTTGACTGCTCGTCGATATCAATCATTAATGAGAAGGTTGAGAAAAGGGAGGATACAAGGAACTGGGAGCAGCAAGCTCTGGATACTGTGAAAGAAGAGGCTAGCGGAGCAGAGGAAGCAGTGGCCAGTGGCTTGAACACCAGCTGAAGCTATAGGGACGAAGAAGTTCAACTGAAATGGCAGGTTCAAAGTACAAATATTGAAGGCGTATGCTAACTTCCACCGCAGATGACTATCATCAAATTTCGAAATAACTCCTCCTACAAGGTTACACGAATCAGAGTTAGCCGAAACGTTGCCTGGCTCCTTATGCTTATTCTGCTGAGCTGCTCAACTGCTCAATTGCTCGTCAAGATCAATCACCAAGGAGAGGGTTGAGCAGAGGAAGCATACAAAGAAGCAGGAGCCGTAAGCTTTAGATGCTATAAAGAAGAGGTAAGGGGAGCAGAGGAAGCAAGAGAAGAGGTTCGCAACCAGTGAGGCTATGCAACTCAGGGAAGCTTGATAGAAGCGGCAGGTTCATTGTACACGTCTAGCAGGATATACACTAACTTCTACGGCAGATCTTTGTTCGAATTATTACTTCTCTTGAAAGAGTTCACCGATATTTTACTGGGTGGTTGATAAGTTTGTACTGAGCTACTTTCTGATATTGGTCTTCATGGGCGCTGAAGAGTTCGGGATAAAAGGGGATAAGAATCGGGAAAGTAGATAAAGAAAGAGGGTTGAGGAGGGCATAAAGGGGTGGGATTCTGGTCTGCGAAGAATATCTCAAATTCTAAGAAGTTAAAGACTTGGGAAGAAAGATTCGGCACATAATATGGGAAGGATGTCACACCAACTCTGCTATGAAAAGCACCCTGACGCCTTTTCTTTCCTCGACAGCGCGATGTCATAACACTTCTTGGGGCATATGCAAAACTACACGAGTTTTCCGCCAGCTATCAATTACCTTCTAAGATATCTCCGCCGCTGTTCCAAGATCCGAAGTTCTGTGAAGGCTGGGTCGGGGAATCAGGACGAAGCCAGAGCTCTGGGCTTATTTGTGAAGTGAAGCTTCTACTAGCCATCCATTCAACCTTCTTGGTGCTTGACAACTGGGTGCAAACACGGGTAGCTGGTCAACAGGGGAGAAGGAGGGGGGATGGTATAATCGTAGATACTAAGGCGGGTTATACAATCTAGGAAGCTTCCCAGCAGCAGCATACCGGTCGAAAATACTACTCGGACTCGACCTGTTCATACGAACGACTCCTATATTGAATATTTCACGCTGCACACAATACTACGGAAAGAGGAAGGGAAACCCAGCCGTACTGTCACAACGAAGACAAGTTTCGAGTTGGTGGGTATCTACAAAGGAAAGGCGACTTTGTGTCTAAGGTACCGTAGAGATTGACGAGAGTCGGCTTGCGCTATCCCTGATATAGATAGTAGTGAATACATTGCCTAGTACGTACTATAAGCCCCCTTTTTATATGTTATAGGATCTCGTACTATAAAAATTGATCCTATCCCTAGAATACAGGCAAAAAGATTAGTAGGGCTATTAGCTTCTAAATATCTCTATATTTGTGGATCATTTAGGACTTTCACCCTCCGTATTAGGTATGGCGTAAACCGACTCTCGTTAATTTCTACGGTACTGTACCCACTGATTCCCTGAGGAGACTGCTTTCTTTAAGAACATGTGCTGACCATCCGAGGATTCTAGGACATCAACAATCCGCACGCAGATTCAATGTTTGACTTTGCCCATCCACTCCACCACCACAACCCAAGAAAGGCTAAGGAAGGGATAACTTCAAAATAGACGGAATGGAAGAGGAAAGAAGACGAAGAGGCCGGGCTAAGTCGAACGCCGCGAAGCCTTGGACCCACGGGAGAAAAAGAACACAAAACAAACGTCCAAATCAGCTCATCAACAAAATGGCAGCGTTCAGGGAGCTAGTTGCCATTCTGGAATCTCGTCACAATGACCACCCACTTGACCGCATTGAACCTCTTCATGGTGCTGTTTCAATGTCTGCTAATCTCCGATAACTGGGACCCTATCCAACACCCGAAATTCCTGGATTTCAGCGCGGTGCTGTCCATGAACTGCAAATATGGAAGACTCTACGCACTTCAGATGTGGTAGGTATGTGGCCAAAGATAACACCCAAAGCACTGCTTCGGCAGCTGACTCCAATCCAGGAAGAGCGATACCATCCTGAATAGCCGGAGTATCCAGCACCAAATTGAGGTGACAATGAGGGACAGGAGTGCAGGAGAACAGGAAAGGAGACAACCAATATCAGTTCAATCGCAACCCTGATGTAAACAAGTTTTGCATCATATTGCTTCGGCAATGGTGCTTCCATAGGGACACCCGGTACGTCGAGTCTTGGCATCCACGACTGTTGAAGGGTACATTCGCCGTCGAACCCCAAAATTTGCTAGGGAGATTGCAGCAGGAGAGCAAGAGAGCAGGATATGGCCAGAGCAGTACACACCACAACCCAAGCCGCCAGTCGGAGAAGAGCAAGAACACCGCGCATAAAGTAGAATTAGATAAATAAAAACGAAGCGAAAAGCCAATTCTCTCTCCTCTTCCGTTCCATGCTGTACCTATGCTTATTCTCCTTTCAAACCACTTCCAGCAAACAGAAACAGGCTAACGAAATCTCCCCAGGGCCCAGAACCCTTTTTAGAACTAGCACATCCACCTCCACTGCATCCGACAAAATATAAACTCGCCCAAAGGGGTAAAGAAAGAGAACAGGTGATGGATGAGAAAGGCTGTCTTGGAATCTCGGGTTCCGGTCGTATGTTGATAGTTCCAAGAGATTGAAAAGATAGAAGATAGAAGCAAGAGGAGAGGAAGAGGACTACAAAGAACGTTACCAGGAAATATGGCCAGAATCGTTTCGATGCTTCGCATATTTTAATATAGAAGTGTAACATGAAGACATCCGGAGGAGAAAGTAGAATGAGAAGATAGGAGAAGGGAAGGGACCCACCTCCTTTTGACTTGAAGCTAGGAATGGAGTAGGATGTTGTGATTGAAGCTTGGCCTTGTTGGATGGGGGATAGGTACTGTATATTTGTTGTACTTTACATTGGTGGAGAATACGTGTTGGAGAGGTCTTCTCATCGATATTTCGTGCTGTGGTGTTGGTGAGTAGAGAGAATGTAGGGTGCCATCGAGGAGAAGTTGTTGGGGTCGGTGGTCGTAGAATAGGTAAGAAAAGGTATACTAAAATTCAACCTTCACTGGATGTTTCGAACCTTGACGACTACTTAGAACCGTTTTCAAAAATTGGGAATTCTGATCGAGCCATACCCACTCCAGTTATGCAAATGCAAGTTGCAGAGTAATGAATCCGTCAAAAGATCTTGATCCAAACCCAAGAGAGAAGGGTAGTAGACACTCTCCCCCTTTGCCAGAATGGAAAAGTCGTGTGGTGTCTGGATGGAAGTAACGATAGAACAGACAGCTGGAGCCCTCAGAAACAACGTCTGGCATATGTAAGAACAAAATTTCGTAGCTTTTGTTTCATTAACAAGTCGGCAGTGTTCATCGGTGATTTCGAGAGGGGGGACGTATTTGAGGGTCTTTCCATTGTAGGGCCGAAAATCTGTAGCGTTCGGTTTGTAAAATGGTAGTCAGGCATAGAACATGCCGCAGAATTTCCAGGAATTGCCGCTTGCGATATGGTTCTCCGTATTTCTTCATTTGATCACGGCACTTTTGTTAGGAGGGGATGTTTGCACAATTCATACCTTACCTTGATGTCGAGAAGCAGCCCAGGCTCAATGAATGTCTCTGAAGGTCTTCATACCTAATACCACTCTTGATGTGAAGTAGTATAATACAGGGCCACCCCCGATGCCAGTCCATGCGCACCTATGCTTGCTATTGAAACATGCAAAGAAATCTTCCCTCTATCACCTTACACCAACTCGCTTGTGACGTTCGAGAACTCGCCCTTCTCCAGCTTGGTCTTCCAGAATATCGGATTCGTATCGCTGAAACCATGCTTAACCCATCCTTCCTCCTTTACATGGTACAAGTTGATGAAACCTCCAGAATAAGCATCCCTGTGCGTGGCAGCCAAAATGCTTCTGCTTCCCAAATCCAACGCCTCTTGTTCGGTCAAGTCGTATCGGTATTCGGCATCCAATACACCGTATGCAAATGTTTGTCCAGATCCAACACAGAAAAGGTTTCCGCTCAGCCTCGTTCCGTCCGAATCGATATAGTAAAGAGCCGGTCCTTCTGATGGTGTGACACCGGCACACATGGTACCCATCGATAATCCCATGCCTTTATATGAGTAGACCAGGTTTGCGAGGATTTTGGAGGCAGCAGCAACGGAGATTCGACGCTTGTGGCGGAGTTCGTGGAGTCGACATTGCATTCCAAGGTATGCAAGCCAGTATTGACAATCCTATTATCCGTATTAGCACGCTAATTTTGATGACGAAATCCCTGACCAGAAGCCATCAATTCTCCCGGGAAACTCACGGCAGCACCACCGGCCATCGTCCCTAATAAACAGCTGTTGATCTCGATAACCTTTTTAACCGTTTGACTGGCAATCCAGTTTCCAGCGGTGGCTCTCGAATCTGTTGCTACAATAATACCGCCTTGGAACCTGAATGCTAATGTTGTGGTACCGTGTGCGATTTTGATAGGGCAGTTGGGGTTGGCATGGTCGTCTGTTGCTGCGCGGAGCCAGGCTGAGGGCTGTTGAAGCAAAAAGAGTTAGCACAGATCGATACACGCTTTCGATGGCCTAGGGAGCTGAAAGTGAGGTCGAGGGTGAACATAAAAGACATACTTGAGCTACAGGAGGCATGGCGAACTTGAGGGATAAGCTTGGTGCTGCTTGGTACAGCTCCATTTGCTCATCTTCGGAATGATTCTCCTTCTCGAACATAGGCCTGCTGTATTGCGCGACGAGGGTGTCCATCTTGAAAGGTTGCGAAAGAGTGTGTGAAATTGAAAGAGGAGATGTGAGGGTTTTGGAGAAGGAGACAAAGATGATGCTGTTGGCGTTGATGGAGCTTCAGGCAGCTTGAGTTCGCGCGTCAGCAACGAGCAACCTAATGCAGGTCCTGTTTCGGTTAGTCGCCTTGTCACGTGCAACCCCTTCAAAAGGTGTCCGTGGCATTCCAGGATTGTTCAACTCCGACTTCCTTTATGTTTATTCTTAAAATGAAGACAGTAGCCATTTCCCCCTCTGATTGATACTTTTCCGCAAGGAATAGAAGCTGATTCAAGTCGCTATTCCGTTCGGTGTGACTTCTACGTTTTTCTAGTGGCGTTAATAATCAACAACTAGTCTCGCGCTGTCTTGAACTTTTTACGATGAATCTCACAAATAACATTTTTTAAAAACTTTGAAGTTTGTCCTGCTTTTTCTCCACTTGCTGCCTTCGCAGCGTATTCTCAGATTCCTACGATTGAGATTCTTTGCTTCTGTTGGCCAGCTTCACTTTCCCTTTCAAGTCGATGTGGCAAGCAGCCATTCCGGAATAGAACGATTCTACAACATCTTTTATTTTCTGGTCTTATGTATGTGGTAGCAAATGGCCTAGCTTTCCTCCGCACTTGAGAAGTTTGATGTTATGCTTGCTTGTCGAAAATAGTCGTATTTTGGATATCTTCCACCCACTGCGCCCAGGAGAGCAGGAGAGCAGAGGAGCTTCTCCCAAACCAAATATCACCACTTCCTGCGGAACAAGTATTCCCGTTGACTTGCAGAACATATCGGACGTTTCCTTTGATGTCGCTGGGTACTTGGCCTCTCAGGATAGGGCACAATAGGTGAACTGATTCAAATTCAAAATTAAGCATCTGAGTTTTGCGATGCGCAAGGTTGAATGAATACTTGCACCAATGCAGAGGGGTACAATGTAATGCTCATAAATATCTGGGCTTCTGTCCTCTACGATTTTAAACTTTCGGTTCGTGCGGCTTCCAAAAAACACCTTGAACTTATATTACTGAAGCTCTTCAGTGGACAATGAAGCATTCTCAAGAGCTTCAAACCGACAGTAGGAGTTCGGAGAATATCTCTCCACGTGGGTATTTTTTGCCCGTGTGGTTCAAAGCTCAGAAGAACTCTGCAAACCATCTTCATCGACGTTTGCTGTTATCTGAAACCTATACCGGTGCCTCGTAAAAACCCCCAAAGGAAGAACAGGTTCGGGCGGGTGGTTTGGTCACGCTTTCGATTTCAACCTTGAGGTCTAGCCCTCGAAAAATATAAATTGACGCGTCTAAACCTTTATAAACTATATAACTAACGAAATGAAAAATTCCTCCCTAAGTGAAGTGACTTCAAATCCTTGTAGTAGGTGTCAGGTGACTGGCAGCCTCGCCAAAAATGTCGCAGCCTTGCCAAATTTTCGAAATTGACTCATTCTCTACCCAACATCAAAGAATTTTGGAACAGCGTCTAGCAACAATAACTTTCATCCAATGCATCCATACACATTTTGACACGCCAAATATCAAAGAAGAATGTACAACACGTTTCAGGTGCCTTTTACAGGATCATTTAAACGTAGGAGTCGTCGGATACGAAGGTAGAAATCGCACAATCTTTCACACTGGCTTTCCCATACGGCCGAAGCGTAGCGGAGCAGTTCTTCAGGATACTCTCTATTGCACGTCGTACTACCGTCAAAATGGGTTCCAATCCAACCAAAGAAGTCTCCATCGAGACACGCATCCTACCTGTGGATACCAGCGACCTTGGGAAATTCGAAAATCGTCAAACACTGGAAAAGTGGGAGTTGCCGACCAATACAACCCACCTCGAGCCTCTGCAGAAGGCAGCACATCTTCTGCGAGAGAGCAGCATACCTGTTGGATTTCCCACGGAGACAGTGTACGGATTGGGTGCAGATGCCACCAGAAGTGATGCAGTGAAAGGAATTTACAAGGCCAAAGGAAGACCTTCAGACAATCCACTCATTATCCATGTTTGCGACCTCACGATGCTGCGAAGCCTCCTGGCTCCGGTGGCAGAAGCAAACGGGGATACCAACGCGCCTGCAGACCCGATCCCAGAAATCTACAAACCCCTCATTCAGCGCTTCTGGCCCGGCCCATTGACAATCCTCCTCCCAAACCCGACACCAAGCAAGTTGGCCCCAGAAGTTACCGCTGGCCTGCCTTCCTTTGGAGCTCGCATGACAGACTCTCCTCTCGCTCTGTCACTCATAAAGCTTGCTGGCTTCCCGATCGCTGCACCATCTGCGAACGCCTCTACGAAGCCTTCTCCAACAACAGCTCAGCATGTCCTTCACGATCTCAATGGCAGAATCGAACTCATACTTGATGGTGGAGCATGCCATGTTGGGGTGGAAAGCACTGTAGTCGATGGGACCTGCGATCCTCCAGTTGTGCTCAGACCTGGCGGGTTGAGCATTGATGAAATCAGGCAGTGCCCAGGCTGGGAAAAGGTCACAAGAGGCTACAAGGACTCCAGTGAGATTGGTGCCGCTGCTCCCAGAGCTCCGGGGATGAAGTACAAGCATTACAGTCCCAAGGCCAAAGTAGTCCTATTTGAAGCCGCTTCTGCACGAAATACCGGAACTGGACGAGATACCAAAAAGGGCATTCCTCTTCAAGTTTGGAGGGTCACTTCGGCCTCTGAAAATAAGCAGCCCCACCTAGGCCTAGAGGAAATTGACCGCCCATTTCGGATTGGCATTGTACGAACACGACATTGGCAGAAATGGGCCGGGTTTCACCTTGTGAAATGGACTTACGAACAGGACGGGTGCGGTATTGCCGACCTCAATCTAACCGCTGATGGTAGTAGCAATGAAAAAGAGCCCACTGAAGAGCAGAAAGAAACGCCACAAGCAGAAATTGTCTCTCCACCAACTGAATGTCTTCTTCACACGGTAGTCACTGAGACCCCACCAAAGCAATCCGGAGACTTGGAAGTCACGGAGGGTCGTCTTTTGCAAGGGGCAAAACCCTTTCCATACCCATTGGATAATGAAGGACCACCATATCCACGGCTTGGCCCAAAAGATAAAGATGTTGGAGGTCATCATATTGCAGATTTGATCCAAATCTCGCTGGGTAGTGACACGAAGGACATTGCACATGGGCTGTTCTCGGCATTGAGGGAGCTAGATCTGAGAGATGTAGATGTCATCTATGTGGAAGGCATCGAAGATGAAGGAGACATTGCCGCGGCTGTTATGAACAGACTGCGAAAAGCAGCGACTGTCATCGAGAAATAGATTAGGGGTCTAAGTTTCATTCCTTAACTTGAATAAGATTTGACCATGTGGTCACATTGAGCACCAACACCCGCGCAGATCCTGCAATGCTTGACGTAGAATTCAAAAGATCTCCATGCCAGAAGATCATGATCGCTATTGTCCCTGAACTCCAAATCTATGACCCACCCTGACTGACACTTTTGGTCTCCCCCTAAAACAGACATGTATGTGTATTGGCATGCGCCATCCCACCACCGCAAATATCTTCCTGAAACCTTTCCCGACAACTATATCACCCCATTCACAGACCCTGCCTCAACCAATCGCCCAATTTCGCCTTGCCAAACTGTGCCAGATTATTCATACCCTGCTCGCTCAAATCGATACCCTTCAATTGTGCCACATCCTGCGTCGTGCCTTGCTAACTCTTTGCACGATGATGGTTGGGTCTGTCTCGAGGATAATTCCATCGTCGACCATTTCGTCGATAGCGAGGGAAACGAGGTCATAGTTCTCGATTATGGTGCGCTTGTCTACTGATTGCCTGTTTTCCTTGTTAGCAAAATTTCCTTCACATCCAAGCCAGTTCCCACTCCCAGAAATCCCCATACTCCTCTATGAAATAAAACCAGCACAAGGGAGGGGAGGGTGCACATACTTAAACAACAAATGCAGACTATCCCGCATGCAAAGCACCACATTATACAACATAATCTCATTCTCGTCCGTACCACCAACCACATACATCATCACGTCGCTCTCGCTCTTGTATAGCACGATCCGGTTATCATATAGGATTATGTCTGCCGTCTGCTTGGCTGTCTTCTCCAAGAGGCCTTTCTCAAATGCTTTTTGTGATTTGAGGTCGGGGTAGGCGGGGGCGGGGGTGTGTGAATCTGTTTAGTATCTGTCAGCTTCAATTCAAGATCTTGGAATTA
>JAAMPI010000987.1:0-21625 GCA_013054445.1 Cudoniella acicularis | reverse complement strand
TTGCCTGTGGTGGGGGAGAAGATTACTTTTAGGGTGAGGCGGGAGGAGGATGGGTAGTAGGGTTCGTGGGAAGGGGGGTGGACCGTTATCCATTGGTGGGGGATTTTTAGGTCTTGGAGAGCGTGGCAGGAGAGGCCCGTGCTGGCGACTGTTAGGGAGAAGGCTTTGCAGGCTGAGGTGCCGACATTGCCGCGGTAGGTAGTCGAGCGGTTGAAGATGTTGTCGGCTGCTATTCTGCCCTGGCGGGTTGCGGGTCCCGCAAGAGCAGTCTGCATGGGGTGGTTAGCGATGAGGTGAGGCGTTTCGACCATGTCGCCTATGGCGTAGATGTTGGGTTCTGAGGTTTGGAGGTATTCGTTGACTGTTACGCCTGTTTTTCCAATGGTGAGGCCGGCTTGTTGGGCCAGTTTGGTGCGGGCGCGGATTCCGGTGGCGATGAGGACAATGTCGGTTGCGATGGGGGAGCCGTGGGCGACGATTACTCGGCTTGGGTGGGAGATCGTTGCAGGCTCAATGCGTTGGACTCGTGCATTGACGAGGAGGTTTAAGCCTTGTTTGCGAATCTCGGCATGTAAGATTTCAATAATGTCGGAGTCGAGGAGGGGTAAATCGTGAGGTGTGTATTCGATGATGCTGACTTGAAGGCCGAGTTCATGGAGGGAATCGGCGGCTTCTATTCCGATGAAACCACCGCCGATGACAGCTACACTTTGACAATTGTGGGCTGCGATGTATTTCTTGATTTTCTCCAGGTCGGGAATAGTCCGAAGAAAGGATACATTTGGGAGATCATAGCCCTCGATTGGAGGTTTGACGGGCTCAGCGCCTTGCGCCAGAATGAGTTTATCGTATGGATGATGGGTTGGTGCTCCTCCATCTGTAATGACTTCAACAATCTTCTCCTCCGGGTCGATTCCAACGACTTCGGAATTGATGTGGACGTCGATATTGAAATTGGCCTTGAAAGAGTTGGGCGTTTGGAGGATCAGAGCAGCGTTATTTTTGACCACTCCACCAAACGCGTATGGGATACCGGAGTTTGAATAGCCAACATAGGGGCCTTTTTCGAAAACATTGATGGAAGCTGTTTCGTCGAGGCATCGAGCACGAGTTGCTGCTGACATGCCACCTCCGACGCCACCAACAATAACAATGTTGAGCGGTAATTTAGAAGACATTGTCGAAGAGTTTGCAACTTGTTTTTGTATTTAATGATATCTTGGCTCGACAGAAGAAAATAAATTGAGTGTTTTGAGAATGTTTGACAACCTGCGAAAAGCCCGATGGACTTCCATTCACGGGTTTGAGCTCTTTTGTAGGAAGTTTGGGTTTTACCATACGATGCGAAAGAACCTGATGACTTTCGCATTACGTTTAAAAGAAGGATTTGAAATCAGCAGTCGCCTACTAACCCCGCGTTTTCAATCCGGAGGGATCTTAAACATCAGAGGACGTGAGTGGACTCTTGAGTGAGGGGGCGCAGGCTTTGCAACGAACATTGAAGTTGCGTTGTGTTTGTGGCTTGATTATGGGGCGACGGCATTGTTCGGCATCACTTGATGCGCATCTGGGGAGGTTAAAGGAGTAGTCGACGGGTATCAGGCGGTTGTGGTGTTTTTTTTGGAAGAAGAGATGAAAGAGTTTGAAGTGGAGTGACGTTGGCTGTTTGTAGCCGTATTACATAAGCTAAGTCACCACCCACCAGCGTCGACTAGGAGATTAATTCAACTCGCGTCTGAGAGCTACTGTAGAATTCCCGAAATTTGTATTTACCTCTTAACACTATTTTCTTTTAGAGAAGCTTTCCATGTGCATAGATTCGCTCTCTGCTTCCCGCTTCCTATTTCCTCCTTCAAAACTCAAGACTCTCGAGTCAAGAGTTGGCTCTCTAACTCTTTTACATGCCACTTGAAATACATTATGATCAATTTATGAGTTCTTTTATATATTAACATTCGTAATAAGCTTACTGATTCCTCGCTTCAAACCTCAAATCCATGCTAACTCATACCGTCAAGCATAATCTTCCTCCACCCAAGAGATCAGGATATCCAAATCTGCGTGCAATGATTCTCTTCAAAAGCTTCTCCGTGCATAATTCCATGCACATAACACTCCCCAATAAGCAGCCAAGAAAACCCATCCTGCCTAAAAACCAGCGGGACTTTCCCCCCCTTACAAAGCCCAATCTCATCTCCCTTCCTCGCACCAGCCGGCACCAACGCCAAATACCCCTGAGCCGTCGTCGCCATTCCCCAGCTTCCACTCGTAACATGAACCGCTCTCAGTATAAACTCCGTCGAGGATTCCTTCCCTTTGCGACCCTCGCAACCACGCAGACCTTGCAAGATCAGCGAAATGATGAAGACCGGCAAAAAAAATAATGTGAATAGGAACAGATATAGGAATTCAGGTGAAGAGGGGATGTAATTGTCGAAATTTAAGAGGCCGCTGGATACGTGGTGGTAATTCGCTTTTGCGGCCTCGAAGCCTCCGGAACCGTAATGGCCTGCGATGAGTGTCTGCCAGAAGGCATCAACCATAGTTTCACCGTTGATGTACTTGTGATTCCTGCATCGCTTTAACGATATGAGATTTCCCCACTTTCGCATAACTCGACCTAGGAGGTAGCCGCGGTAGAGAATGGACGTGACGGAGACTTTAGTGCTTTCGGTAGGAGGGGGAGGTAAAGGCTCTCCTACTTCTGTAATTTGGGCGAGGAAGTGTCCCTGTAGGCACAACAGATTGCCGTTTTCGGAAAAATTTGGAATGTATGTAGAGTTTTTCGTGGCTGCAAAGCTGATAGACTGCTGTTGCTCCTCAGGGAAACCTTGAAGTAGCAGTGGAGCCGCCGTCTCCGAAGCTCTCCAGTCCGGGACCCAAGACGGCAGGAAATCAATCAAATCCTGCTCGGTGTCGGAAAGAACACGACAAGCGCCTAGAATATCCAAGTTACGGTTCGCCGCCAAAGACGCAATGGCTAGCCGTCGATATAAATCGTGCGTGTGAAGTTCGTAATCGACATCCAAATTAAGCCGCTCAAGATCAGACTTGTCTACCAGCCCAAGAAGACTGTATATCTTGTCCCTTGGGTCCGTGGAAAGAAAATCTTGATAGCGAAAAAGGAGCTGCTCAAGATTTTGCGATCGGTTGTGCGCGTTCTCTTGCCGCGAGAGGTCCATCTTTACAATCCTGTTCACTCGCGAGGAGTCGACGCTCAGATTAAAGCCGACTTTGATACTAAACTTCATTGCTTGGACGAAGTCGTCCCAATCGACTCTTCTTGAGCCACACACCAAATCCGCCCTTTTGGAGACAGAGACCTCTTGAATGATCCACACCCGACGAAACCAGGGCCTTGCGGAGATAGCAAAAAACGCGCCAACACGGTGATCCCAGGGCCGGCTCTTGTCGCCATAATATCGTCTGAACTCTAATGGTGGTATCTCTACCGCTTTGCGTGAATCGCCCGCGTTTATTTGTAATCTGGCTCCGTGAAGGAGCTGCGGCACGAACTCAAATCCTAATTTGCTGTCCTCTGTCTCCTCCCCAAGCCAGATCTGAACACTTTGAGCGCTTTGATAGATTTGCCGCATTAGGCGAACTTGAGAATTGCATTCCGAGATGTCGCGTTGGTTGATACAAATAGCATCGGCCCACAGTAATACTGGCTGCCTTTGATGTCGAAAACGGTTTAATGCCAGATACAGATTACTGGAGATTTGTAATGGTGCTCCGTCGCAGACGATTGTAGATCGTAAGCTTGCGTCTCCCCAGTTGTAGGAAAGGGCTTCGTATACAGGGTTATCGGCTAAAGAAACTTCTTGGATGTTGCATGTAATTGGCCGTGATTCGCAGTTGAAGTTCGTACTGAGGTTGCACTCTAAACGAGTTGGGCAAGGGATGAGTTTTAAAAGCCGGGTCATCCCAGCATTGGCAAGAGGCTGGTACTGATAATAGGCCATATCGCAATTCACGATTAGTGCTGATAACCGAAAGTTTGGCCTGCTGGTTTTTGGGATAACCGTTGTTAACAGAAACGAAGAGGGTTGGGCTGCAGTCAACACACAGGGCTCGGATACCCTACGCTAGCCAAGGTACGGACCAAAATAGAACTCAGCGCAAAGACCTATACAGGGGCCGCAACAGCCAATTAAATAACACTGAATCTTCTAGAGTTATACACTCTAAAAGTATTAAAAATATGTTTTCATATATTATTCTATTGTCTCTCCTATAAGTTAGCACTGGAAAGTCGTGTGAAACACAGAGGTGCGTTCTACCCACTTGTTTTCACCCCACCACCTACCCACTACCCAAAAATTCTAATCTCTCTAATTATCTCTATAGAAGCGAACGCCCCTTTCCACCCTCCCCAAAATCAACTCAAGCTCACCCATCCATTAAGCAGCCAAACCACCATTGAAAACCCCATCACTACTACTATTCTCCACCTTCCCCCTCTCGCTCAACTCCGCACCTGTCTCAACAGGCTTGATGAATTTGCTCTTATCGCCGGGAATGAGTGTTCCGGGGTGAACGACATTCATGAGAATAAGAGCGAAGAACATCGGTGTGGCGTCGAAGCAGTATTGCCAGACTTCGTGGTACCAGAGCTGTTGGGTGAGGGTGCTCGTGAAGTCGGCGGCGAATTCGAGGAGGCGGTAGATAATACGGATCTTTTGTTTACGTTAGTGGGATAGAGAGGGGAGGGGAGAAGGAGGAAGGAGGGGCTTACGGAAATAAGTGTTAGTGAGAGGTACAAGGTCACCAGAAGCTTCTTTGCTTTGGCTTTTTGCTCTGGTGAGGCTTCGCGGCCGAGACGCCGGTGGAAGGAGGATACCATGGATACGAAAATGATGATGAAGAATTGTTGGAGGGCGAGACCTGCTGTGTAGATGTGTAAACCGGTCTGTTTCGTCTGGTCGTTTTTGCTGAGTACAAGGAGACCACCGCCGATTTGGATAATGAAGGAACTGGATGTGATGTTAGATTAACTTCGAGCTTCTTGCTGAAATGCGATGAATGGTGAACGTACGCGACATCCAAAATAACGAAACACATCGCCATTCTCTCCGCTCGGAGCCCATAAAGTTTTCTGTCGGGAAGGTACTGGAATACCATCCTCCCCAAGAGCATGTAGTCGAAAGCGTTGATCCATAGTGGAGCCAGCAAGAACAGCAAAAACCATGGATTATAGAGCCCGAGAGAGGTTGGATTGTAGATAGAAGGAACTCGAATGACGAATGATATCGTTTCCCAGAGCGCACCCATAATTATTGCCCAACAGAATGGAGTCCGGTAATGCCGGGCTTGAAAGATGTGGATGCTGGAGGTGATGGCGAAGAGCACGGCGAAGAGAATTGCGGCGGGGACATTTGGACAGAAGGACCACAAATTGTCCTTGTCGGTGATAGCTATTCGAAGAGTCAGCCCAACGTAGAAGATTGTTGATACCCAAATACAAGGAAGAGAAGGTCTTACGAAGGCATTTCACCATGGTGGCTAGCCTCAGCAATGACTGATAACTCTCAAGGGAAGTTCTGCAACTGAAAAGTCAGGTATAATTTGATTCTTCAATAAAACGAAGACTCCAAAACCAAACAACGGAGACAAGGCATTGTTATATATCCCCCGAGAAACCAAACATGGCAGCAACTACGAAGTAACGACTGGGATCTTCATCAGGCTACGCCTCGACACGACAACGTGCATCCAGTGGGAGATCTCCATTTAAAGGTCCCGCAATCTCATCCCATGCCTTGAGCCGCTGGCTTGCATCCTTCCTACCAAAGATCGCGAACGCACGAACAAAATCATAAGCGACGTGTGTTTTCGGAGGGTCTTTCATTCCGAGTTGTATGGAGGGTCGGACACGAACGCTTGGCTTTGCGGTACCATGGCATTCAATTCGACCCCGAAAGATGCAAAACGCGTGTGTAGCCAAGTGCATAGCCCCTTCAGCGCAAGGCACCGAAGAGCCTTGAGGGATGAGACAACAACATCGCAGCCACTTGGCTGGATATTCTGTGAGGCTTCATACTGGATCGTGATTCAGAAATCTTCAATAGCGATCGCAGTAGCGTAACGTTGTGATGCCTCGAATCTGATTTTCGAGAGTTATTTTCGTTTCTTTGAACCCACTTTGCACGTTGCAACCTGGTAACTTTCTAGATTGCTGGGCTTTTACATCGTCCATACCGAATTAGGGTTGGTGGCCTCTCGGCACCCAAACCTGGAAGTTCCAAATTGTCGGATCCCGGCTGTTTTACTCCGTAGAGAACCACATAACCGAGCCCCTTTTGGACTCCTTTTTGGACCCCCTTTTTTTCTTCCCCGGTTTCCCCACAACGTCTCTATTGAGTGAGAAGAACATCTCGTAGATTAGTCAGAAACAAAAATTCTATGGCTATCAGGTTTTGAATCATTTGCAACAGTTGGAAACATGAAACCCCGGGTAAAACTTTAGTAAAAAATAACCTGGGTACTTGTACTCATAGGGACTTCTGGGTGAAGGCAGAAAATGTTTCCACCGAGGAAGTTCAAGCGAATTATGACATGAAGCTTATTTGAAACCAAGAGATAAGGTGGAGAATCTTTGGGGAGGAAGGGTAGCCGAAAGAGGGATGATGACGTCGTGGAGATGTTGAATTGGTAGTGATGGACAGTAAAGCAGAAAATTTAAAAAGGGCTATAATTGAACTTGAATAGAAATGTGTCCTAAAAGAATCGGAAATCAATCTCCATATGCAAAGCCATTGGTTTTCGACATAAGATTGCTTGAGCGTCTATTAGTTCTTCGGGGTTTGCTAAATGAAATAAGATTTATCCTTCCGGAGTACCTAGGTAAGCAATCCTAAGTTATGTAATCGGCCTGATGTAAGAGCCTGGAACGGCGTACCCGGATTACGTGAACCGTACACAATTCATCGCCAATATCGAGATTGCGAGCTGCAACAGGAAGGCGAAGAACCATGCGAGCAAAAACTAAGCTGATCGCGTATAAAAGTTCCAATCAACAGACAAGTGTCGAATATAATGTTGGGGTTATTTTCGTCTTTTTTAAACTGTTATGCGAAACTCTCCCAAATTAAAGGGGCACGGGAACCGAGTAGCCTTTAGACGGTTCACTGGTCTGGAACATGTTGAAAACCACCAGCCCACATCTTCATCAATCCGCCAATTCATAGGGCTGACAACGCTCCGCAGGTGCAGATACCGTGAGATGCACTCGCAGAAAGATCACCGATGCGTTGTCTTCCAACGACTGGTAAAAAGAGGGTCCGCGATGCCCGCATTGAAGCCATTCCGCGCAGCGAAGTTATCGTGTGGCGTGGCTGAAAGTGACTTAGCTTCCAGGCAGGTGATGGAAGTCTCAGCTCCAGCCAATGGCACGTACCACGACTCCATGCGCGGCCGACATTCTGCAGCTTTTTGTTTCTTAATCCCAGCCCCAGAAGCCCCAGATGCTCGGAAGGGCATGGTTTAAGGCGGACTCGCTATTTGTGAGGGCGCCTCCTCAGCCGCAACACCATTGCCGTGCTTGGAGCCAGACAAAAAGGTGAGTACAGCCACAGCTGCCCGCTCCAGTGAAGACTGCATATTTTTCTTGCTTTTTTCTGCTGAACATAAGGCTCGCCGTCCCCTAAACGCCTTGTCGATCTCTCATCCTCTACAGCTGTTGTTTTATTCCTATCTCCAGTTCAATCCCAGTACCATCACTTTGCGCTGTTCAGGTAACCCAAGGGCCCCCGTCGACCTTTCGCAAAGATGGACCCGTACGGTCGTGATGGCAGGCATTCTGGACACATTCCGGTATGCGTCTTCGAAAATACAGGCTGGGCTTCCACTGACAATCCTCGATTTAGATGCCCGTTCCCCAAGATCCCGATGACCCCCTATTATACAACCGTCCCAGCTATACAGATATGCGGCATCAAGGAGGCTACGAACCTGCATACGACGACCCTCGACAAGACTACGATCTTGATCCCGAGAACGACCACTACGAGAGCTTCCAACCTACCTCACAAGATGTTCCGCTCATGCCTAGAAACAACCTCCGTCCCGACCACGCAGCAGCAGGCGCCGAGCAAGCCTCCAATAGAGGCACTCCTGTGAGTGGTGGATTTCGGGACACTGGCATCAATCGACATCTGATTTATGATTGTCCTGTACCGCCAAAACTATTGCGACATATCCAACACAAGCCTGGAGACCGAGAGCTCACCCACATGCGTTACACAGCGGTGACTTGCGACCCCGCAGATTTCGTGAACGAGGGCTTTCGGCTTCGACAGCAAATATACACACAGAAAAGGCGAACTGAGTTGTTCATAGTAGTAACGATGTATAACGAAGAAGATGTGTTGTTCGGAAGGACCATGACCGGAGTGATTAAGAACATCGAGTACATGTGCAAAATGGAGGGCAGACACAATGGCCTATGGGACAAAGATGGCTGGAAGAGAATCGTGGTGTGCGTTGTCGTGGATGGCCGTGCCAAGCTTAATATAAGGACGAGAGCGTTGCTTACCGCAATGGGCGTTTATCAACACGGTATCGGAGTCGAGAAGGTCAACGAGGCCCCGGTTACGGCTCATCTATACGAATACACCACCAAAGTAGACATCGAGTACAAGAGTGGACTTGTGGAGACGAAGCCTGGAAATGGGCCTCCAGTACAGATTCTCTTCTGCCTTAAGGAGAAGAATCAAAAGAAGATCAACTCCCACAGATGGGCACTTCAAGCTTTTGGCGAAGCCTTAAAGCCCAATGTCGTCGTTCTCCTGGATGCGGGAACCAGGCCGGGGAACAAATCCATCTATCAACTTTGGCGAGCCTTCGACCTCGATCCGCACTGTGGTGGAGCATGTGGTGAAATCAAAGCCATGTTGGGGAAAGGAAAGTTGTGGGAAAAGCTATGGAATCCAGTTGTTGCAGCTCAAAATTTCGAGTACAAGATGAGCAACATTCTAGACAAGCCCATGGAGTCGGCTTTTGGGTTTATCTCTGTGCTTCCGGGAGCCTTCTCTGCTTATCGGTTTGTGGCATTGCAAAACGATTCTAAAAACAGGGGACCCCTCGAAAAATACTTCGACGGCGAGAAGCATCATTTAGACGCGGATATTTTCACCAAGAATATGTACCTGGCAGAAGATCGAATTCTTTGCTTCGAACTAGTCGCAAAACGAAATTCCTCCTGGGTTTTGACCTACGTTTGCACAGCCTCAGGAGAGACCGATGTTCCAGAAGAGATGCCGCTGTTGATCAAGCAGAGGAGACGTTGGTTGAACGGATCCTTCTTCGCCGCAGTCTACGCCCTCGCTCATTTCTACCAAATCTTTCGGAGTTCCCACAGCATGACCAGGAAAATTATGTTTATGGTTGAGTTCCTGTATCAAACTATCAGCATGATATTTTCTTGGTTTGCGGTTGCCAACTTCTTCCTTGTCTTCCAGATTCTAACGACAGCTTTGGGACAACCAGAGCTCCTTGGAACTGTGGGTGAGTGGCTATCAGTCGTGATAGAGTGGATATATCTTGCATCTTTAGTTGTGTGTTTCGTGCTGTCGCTCGGAAACACCCCTGACGGATCGCGGAAATTCTACATCACAATGGTTTACTCGTGGGGAGCAATTATGGTGTAAGTCTCAAGTTTATTTCAACAATATTTTACTGATTTCGTGCTCAGATATTTGCTCTTTGCTTCATGGTTCATTACCATCAAGTCCGTTGTAGCGGAGCTCCACGACGGCGAGAAATTCACGATTGCGAGTCTATTCCAGAACACTCTTTTCTTCACCCTAATCGTATCGCTCCTTTCCACTTATCTACTCTGGATATTCGTCTCCATCGTATTCCTCGACCCCTGGCACATCCTCACCTGCGTAAGCCCCTCCCCTCTACAAAACGCCATATCACCTTCATTCAACTAACCCGAACGTAGTCCCTCCAGTACCTCCTTCTCTCCCCCACCTACACGAACGTAATCAACGTCTACGCCTTCTGCAACACGCACGACGTAACCTGGGGCACAAAAGGCGACGACAAACCGGAAAAACTCAAGACAGCCACTGTAGGCAAAGACGGAAAATCAGACCAAGAGCTCACCTTCGAGAACCTCGACGGGATCTACGACGAAGCACTCGCCACATTCGCTGTCCCTTTCGTCGAGGAAGAAGCCGTCATGTCGCCCGCTGACAAGGAGCTAAACTACAACAAATCATTTAGATCCTATGTTGTTCTTGCGTGGATGTTCTGTAATGCTGCATTGGTAGCGGTTGTGTTGAAGGCGGGAGGACTGCAAAGACTGAATCTGCAGAGTAATACCGGGGCGGAGGATGAGAGCGCCACAGTCAAGTTTTATTTGCTGATTATCCTCTGGAGTGTGGCTGGTCTGTCGTTTTTTAAGTTTGTGGGTGCAATGTGGTACAAGACGAAGAGAATTGTAAGTTTCTGACCCAGAGTCAATGAATAACTGCTAACGCGCTGTGACTAGTTTATCCGATAATTACGATTATATGAGGGTTAATGAATTTACTTGCGATGATATTTTTGTGCAGTGTAGTGCGGAAGGGAGAACAAATAGATAATGTACAATTTTCTCTCCTACACTTATCCTTTTTTTTGCTCGTGGATTCCGTTTACTTCTTAGCGAAATCATGTAAAGGTTTTATTCCTGTAACATATAAATTGAAATCAGGGTCGAGACAGATTTAGCGGGATCAAAGGCCTTGCACAAAACCAAAAATCCGTCTACACTTCCTTTCACAAAGCTAACATTTGACCATCTCATCCTTCAATTCTCTTTCGTCACCGCTATCCCTAAGTCTGTTTATAAACCTTCACCGAATTAATCAGCCAATACGCATTCTCAAACGCCCTAGGATTCTTCCGAACAAATTCTACAAGCAGATGAAAAAAGAAACGAATTAGCTTATTATATCTCAAAGACATTCCACTCCACTTTATTGATTGCGGACGGGAGATTTCACATACCTTCACAAGTAGGAGCCAAAGCACTACAAGTATCATCACCCTTCCAAGCATCCCCACCGCCATCATCCCCACAAAACGTAGTATTGAAAATCATAATCAGCTTGTTGAAGAACGAATCCCAGCGGCACAAGGAACCACCAAACACCGCCGTCGGCTTCCCCCACGTTGCCGGATCCGGACTCGAGCTTAGCGGTCCCCCCTTTCCAGACGCTCGACTCCTCACCTCAGCGCGCGATAGAAAGAAAACCCTCATCCCCGCCGTTGTCCACTCAAGCGCATAGACGCCTCCACCCTCAGCATTGAAACCCTTTCCAAACGAATCCGCCCTCGAATCAGCAATTTCGCAGCCGCCAGCACCTGTGGCGTCGCCGCTGCAGTTGTTGCTGTTGCTGCCTTGGAGATGCCCGTACATGTCTGGTTGTTGGGAGGAATTGGAGGGGTAAGTGAAGCAGGAGCCGTTGCGGTAGGCGTAGAGGGTTGCTTGGTTGGTGGTTGCGCTGTTGGCGCCTTCTATTATGTCGATTTCGCCGGTGGGGGAGCCTAGGGTGGAATTTGGGGAGACGTCGCCGAAGAGCCACCAGGCGGGCCAGGTGCCGCAGATGCCGCCGGGCCTAATGTGTGTGGAGGGTTGGTTAGTTGGAATCGCGGGGTTGGCAACTTGCAGGGGTGGGTGCTTCTTTGAATGTGTGTATTATGAGGTAGGAGTATGGGGAGTTGGGATGTTGTTTTGTGGGAGGTGGGGAAATCTCGCTTCATATGAAGGAAGATTGGATGCAATATGGGATGAGAGGATGGGATTTGTGATGAGGTAGGTAGGTGGGTGGCTTTGAGATTATGGAGGAATGAGGGACACTCACATATGTGCAACATCGAGAATAAAAAGGCCATGGGTGAATCTATCGTGAGACTCGAGGCGGACAGCCGAACGATTGCTATTGCCTTGCAGAACAGTCTTCGAATCCACGCTTATGTAAGTTTGACCGTTGCGGTTTTTGATGAGTCCCTTGTTCAGGGCGGTTTGTTCATCAACATACTAGACATCTAGGGTTTAGTGTGAAGAAACGAGCGGCGAATTGGAGGATTTATTATGATTGTGGTCTTTTGGAGTTTGTGAAGCGAAAAAGCTTTGGGTGAATGGATGGCGAGGAAGACTTACATCTACAACGCCGTGCGTCGGGTCAAGATCCCCATGGTAGAAGTCGAAGTTTTTGAAGAAGGCGAGACTGTCGGCGTGGAAGTCCTTTTGAAGTACATAGCTGCTGGCTTTTGTGAGAGAGAGACAAGCAAGGAGAGTGAAGAGTAATGCTGTCATTTTTTTTTTTATAAAAAAGAAATTTGTGTAGTATAAGGGAGAAGATATATGAGAGGTAGTGTGTAGTGATAATTTTTTAATTTTTTTTTGGAAAGAGATATAGAGGCTATTAAATATTCATGAAGACTATGCTGCGCCAGAGGCTATTATTGAAGCTACCCAACCATTGCATAGTTATCCCAATGTCGGCGGCTTGGCAAAATAAGCAGCAGCACTCATTCCTCAACTTTTGTCCTCAGAAAGTCCAAAATTTGATGTCATCTACTCTCAATAATGGTGTTTCAATACTCAAGATGCCAAGAGGTCAACATCAAGTAAGCCGGAAAGACCGTTAAGGGCAATTCATTAGTCTATACGTAAAGGCGGTCACCGATCGAGGCAGTGTAACCACGGTTTGTTCGTACAAGGGCCAGCTCACTCGATACATGCGAGATTGGCTGAAGAGTATAAAGGGAAGGCTTTGGAGGTTTCGAGGCTTCGCCGTATGTATGATGTGACTGCGCGATTTTAGACAGACTTGGCAGTAAGTCATGCAGGGGAGAGAAAATTGCCGCTGGATAGAGAGCCTATATTTAGGCAGCAGTTCGTGTAACTACTTCCACCTTCCCTCGTGAGGATTTTAATAAGACAAAAAGCCAAGATTTTGACAATGCCTCTGCAATAAACCCATGGCTGAAATAGAGGGAGCCAAGGCGATTGGCAATCAAATCGATATCCGTTGACAGCAGTAAATCTGCCTCTCGATTGTTTCTAGGCACTTCATGGCAAGATTACGAAGCAACTTTTGCCATTGCGCTTTCTTGTTATTGTACTATCCGAGCATAGGAAAAAGGCATTGATAGAAAGGAAATATAGCACTATTCCAGACCAATATTAGGAATCTTAGGAAAAGCAAGTTGGGGTTGGGGCCATGTGTTTTCCCCAGGTTCACTTACAGAGCTTCCGAAGTCTTTCTCCTTCAGGAGAGTGACGTTCTATCTCATAGGCTCAAATTTGACCCGTTAAGGTAAGTCTTATTCTTGGCAGGCTCTTGCTATTGGTATCAGTCGTGTCAGTATTTATGAACTGAGTCAGACTGCCAAGTAGCACTTTGCCACAAGAAGAGTCAAGGAAGTTGAAGGCGCCCGAAATGAGCCTTGTAACTTATAGGTCTTTGTGACTTTGCCATCCTCATTTAGGAAGACTGCGTACTGGATTGAAGTTCTTGGTAACATGTTTACTTAAATTGCCTTGTGAGATCTGATACTAGTACTGCAGTACAATAGCGGACTATACTTAAAGGAACTCAAATTTGACAGGAAGGGTAAATAAACAGAGTATCTAGTAACCCTAACCCTAAGGCGAACAACTTTGTCCCTCATTTAGTCATCGTCGCGTGGGGCAGAGTATGACTGCGTGGCCCTCATGAGAAGAATGCACTTTTGACAGAAAGAGCAGGAGAAACCAACTGCCCATTATCAACGTATTAGGGATGAAGTAGAGATGATAGCAGCCTGGTTTTGGTTGATGGTTTTGTAAGACATCAGCGACGTTGAGGATTCGAACAGGTGGGCGATCCTCGGCAAGAATTGCATCGTCATGCGTCGCGAAAGCAGAACGCCAAAATCAAAGCTCCCCTTGCACAACAGCATCATGCGCCCATGAACACAGCACGCCTCAGATGCCCCAAACGATACTTCCCGATGAATTCACCATCTCGATGATACGGTCTCAAGGTTCTGGTACGCTCTCCGTGAGGCCGGCTCATCGCCGCCATGCTTTCCGCCTTCACAGCTCGCCCGCTTGTTGAGCTCCGGCAACGGGACAAGTTCAAGATCGAGTCAATATTGGCCTACGGTTCGTCGCAGGAGCTGGAAATCGCGAGGGAAAACTGACAATTTTGTAGGTGATCGTCTGCTGGTTGGTTTGAATACGGGAAGCTTGCGAATATACCGCGTGAACGAGACGCAGGAAGCCAAACAAAAGCACAATGGATCTGCGAACTCAGACGACAAACCACCTTCCCGGCCGAGCTCTTCCGCAGCTCCCAAACCGGTTGATCTTCTGCGTGAAGTAGAGAAGTTCTCAACAAGAGCAATCGAGCAACTTGCTAGGATTAAGGAAGCCAATGTGCTCATATCGTTGTCTGCTTCCTACGTCTCGATTCACGACCTTCAGACGTATACATTACAAGAGCAGTTGACGAAGACGAAAAATGCTACCACTTTCGCGGTTACATCGAACATTGTCCAGGATTCTGCGACTGGAATACCGGAAATAATATCAAGGTTGGCAGTAGCCGTGAAGAGAAGGTTGCTGCTCTGGGCATGGCACGAATCCGAACTCGAGCCAGATATGGTTGAAATTACTCTAGCGGAGTCTATTCGAACTCTCACTTGGGCATCTGCGACCAAGATCATATGTGGAATGAATTCCGGATATGTGATTGTCGATGTTTTAAGCCAAGAAGTGGAAGACATCGTTGGGCCCGGTGCGATTGGAGGGGCTCCAGGCGCTCCTCAAGGACGATTCGGTGGGATGGGCTCCGCAAGCATGGGATACATGGGTCTTGGAGGATATATCCCGAAACCGTTGGCCACGAAACTTGCGGATGGGGAAATGCTTCTTTCAAAGGACATCAATTCTCTTTTCATTACTTCAGAAGGAAAGCCAATGACCAAAAGGCAGATCCCTTGGGCTCAAGCTCCGGATGCTGTAGGATACACATACCCTTACATTATAGCTCTTCAAGCACCTGCGAAGGGTGCGTTGGAAGTCCGGAATCCAGAAACATTATCACTTTTACAGACAATATCGCTACCAAATGCAAGCCAGCTCTCTTTCCCCCCGCCAACTGTCAGCTTAGCACATGCTGGAAAAGGTTTCCATGTTGCGAGCGATCGCTGTATTTGGGCAATGGGAGCCACGGATTACGATTCTCAAGTGGATGAACTTGTTGAAAAGGGACTGTACGATGAGGCGATTACCATCCTTGACATGTTAGAGGATGCCCTGTTGCGTAATAAGCAAGAGCGGTTACGGGAGATCAAAATTCAGAAGGCCCAGGTGCTTTTTGATCAAAGGAAATACCGAGACGCAATCGACATATTCCTGAGAAAGGATGTGCAAGCTCCGCCTGAAAGGGTTATCAGGTTGTATCCTCGGATTATTGCAGGTGACTTGTCTATAGTAGAGGAGAAACAGCCTGATGCTGAGGTTGAGAACGAAGAAGGCAGCGAACACGCAAATGGAGAATCGCCTGGGATTGAAGAGGTTCCACCGGAGGTTGTGGGATCTCCAAAACCGGCTGCAGTCAGCAAACTTATTAAAGGCCATCAGAAAGCCAGCTCAGATACTTCTTCTATACGATCTTTTGCGAAGCTGGATGCTGCGGACGCTAGCGATACTGCTAGCGTGAAGGCCAAGTCTACTGACGACGGGCCTCTTGAAGGGAAAGATCTCGTAACTGCAGCTCTCGAGCTAAACGCATTTCTTGTTGATGCACGGAATAGAATGAAGAGTTCATTAGATGCCGAAACAGGAAAATTGGTCCCGAAAGACAAATCTAAACAGAACGGCCAAAATGGCGAGAATGGATTTGGCCAAGGCTCTTTCGAATCTTTTCTTACATCACCAGCAACTGACTCAGAGAAGGATCGGGAGGAAAAACTACGAGAAACTGCGAAGCTTATTGATACGACGCTTTTCCGGTCGTATATGCTGGTACGACCTCAGCTAGTTGGAGCCCTTTTCCGTATTCCCAATTTCTGTGACCCAGATGTTGTGAACGAGAAATTGTTGGAGAAAGGCAGATACCACGATCTGGTTGATTTCTTTCATGGAAAGAAGCTTCACCGCCCAGCTTTGGAATTGTTGAAGAAGTTTGGTATGGCAGAGGAGGAAGAGGAGAGTGCACCTACATTGTATGGCCCACAGCGCACTGTTGGATATCTGCAAAATTTACCGCCAGAAATGATCGACCTCATTCTCGAATTTGCGGAATGGCCCCTCCGAGCCAAACCAGACCTCACCATGGAAATCTTCCTTGGGGATACTGAGAATGCAGAGACACTGCCAAGGGACAAGGTTGTTGACTTCCTTCAAGGGATTGACTTGGATCTTGCAGTCAAATATCTGGAGCACGTGATCAACGAGCTCAATGATCTGACTCCTGATTTCCACAATCAACTTGTGGCCGCCTATCTCAGGGACTTGAAGAACAGGCAAGATAGGGACTCTGATGATTGGAAGGATTTGATGAACAGGCTCGTCACATTTTTGCGTACCAGCAAACAATATTCCCTTGGGAAAGCTTTTGGAAACATACCAAGAAACGGTAGGCTGCCCTTGGTCATTTCAAGATATAGACTAAACAAAATCCAGATCCAGACTTTTACGAAGCGCAGGCTGTTGTTTTGAGTAATATGGGCCAGCATAAACAGGCTTTAGAAATTTATGTCTTTAAGATCCAGGATTTTGAGAAGGCTGAAGAGTACGTATACTTCGCACTGGCCTTTAATCTTACTAACACAATGCTCTTAGTTATTGCAACCATGTTCACCTTCAATCGTCGACCGAGTCCTCGCCTCTGCAATCCCGCAAAGCTTCAACAGTGGAAGAAGACGATGCAACACCACCATCTATCTACCACACTCTCCTTTCTTTGTACCTAACACCACCCCCACCTCATTCTCCAAATTGGCCACCAGCTCTTGATTTGCTTTCAAAGCATGGATCCCGCCTGCCTGCCTCCTCAACGCTTAGTCTCATCCCAACCACTTTACCAGTGGCAGAACTCGAATCGTATTTCCAAGGTCGCATACGAGCAGCCAACTCTGTCGTCAATGAGGCACGGATTGTTGGGGGTATGCGCAAGACAGAGGTTGTGAACGCCCAGGCGACCCTGCTTCTTGGCGATCCTATGACAGGAGGGAAGGGAGGTAGAAACAGAGGTGTATTTGTATCGAAAGAGAGGGTTTGCGGTGTATGCCATAAGAGACTCGGCGGAAGTGTTATTGCTGTGCTGCCAGATAATGAGGTGGTGCATTACGGGTGTTTGAATAGAGCGAACGGGCGTCCCACGAGCAGCGGTATGGAATCTCTGCGATCGGCCTCGTGGAGGAGGTGAGATGATGGGTGTTTTGATAGTTTCGCCGTGTCGTGGATACTTTACATAGCGCTGGAGTTTTTTTTTTTTCGTGGAACCGTGTATACCACAGCATCATACCGTAGCACATATCCAATTCAAATAGGTTCAGTTCAATGCAGTCAGTTTTCCTCCACGACTTCCTCGCCATAGTTGTCCTCTTCCTTTGCCTCATCCACCGGGCCTTTGGAAGCTGCTCCTTCTCGCGCCTTGTCCTCTTCCATCCGCGCAGTAAGCTCTTTGTTGATCTGCTCTTGGATCTCGACTACGGCCTTGCGCAGCGCGCTGAGATAGCTGGTCTTCTCCCTCACTTTGTCAGCTGCTGGAGCTGGGAGTGTTCGGGTACAGGAGAAGGCTTCGTTGGTGGGGGATTGGTAGGTTGCTTCGAACGTGAAAGTTTCGGTGGTAGATGCGCCGTTTGTGGTCTGGTTTGATTCGGTCATGGTGGCAGCAGCTTGGAGTGAATATCGTGACTGAAGCGGGGTGTAGTTCTTGGGAATGTCTTTGGGGTGGAGGAGTCAGACGGGTATGTAGGTAGTTTCGAGGCGGGTAGGAAATTTAGAGTTCCAGCGCGCAAGGGAGCTGGTCAGTAAGCGTTTGGTAACCAAGGAGGCGCGACTGCAGCAGCGCGGGAACGATCCTTCTATAACGCCAGAGCTACTATAGACAGCTGAGTTTGAAGAGCCTCAAGATTCCTTGTTCGGGCCTGCGTTTGACATCTACTAAAGTTCCTCCTCCTCTTTTACCGGCACTCGTACGCTCACACACCCTCATCCGCACACCACCCCGCCTGCAAAAGTCCAGACGGTCGTCCCCGCCAATATATGCAGGCTATGTGAAACAACCTCTTGGGCTTTATGCAGTTCACAAGCCAGCAACCATGTCACAGACGACAGGGCTCTCCGGGCCACGAGCACCAGGGAGCTTCTCGCCCGTCGTCCCACCCTCTTCCTCGTCGCAGTCACAGTCGCAGTCGCAGTCTCAATCGACCTCACGCCCTCAGTTGCGCCGTGTTGAATCCTCGTCATCTAAAGACTCCACCCCGTTGGCCATCCAAAAGGCGCGCGTTCAGCAGCAGAATGCGCCTACTCCCCCACCTCCACGACCTCCATACGCCAATCCGAAAGCAAACTCCAGTACCAGCAGTCTCCAGAACTTCTCTCGTCCTACACCTCCAGTGCAACCACGATCCGACCTGCCGTTCAGAAATGCGGCACCGTTGACTGCGTCAAGGCCATCAGGAGAGTTTCTTCGTGGGCACGGCAGGAAACATTCGCAGACCCAAGGCTCGTTCGAACCATACCTACCGACCGCCGCGACCTCGAATTTGGGCAGCATGGCGAATCCAACGACCGGTATGAGCGCGAGCACGATAGCTGCCCAGGCGGCCATGCAACATCAGACGCATAACCGGCAGAGATCGCAAACAGTTCCAACACCATATGTGGACACAAATTCCACTAGCTCAGGAAGCCGAAAACCTATTCGTGGCCCTACGAGCCCACCTCTATTAAGTCTAACGGAAGCTTCAGGTCCACCACGGGAGAGCGGATTTGGAGGGCAGGTATATCACAATGGGTTGTTGGCGGGTGGGAATCAGAGTGCAGCGCAGACAGCTGCCAATGTTGTCTTTCCAAAGTCTCCGGTTACGTCGCCTGGATTGCCCCCATCCGATTACGACCACCATAGAATGCAACCAGACAAACCGATCAAAACCGAGAAGAGTAAAGTCAAGCTGTTTTCTAGGCCAGGGAAAATCGGTATAAGTAAAGACAAGGAGGCGCGAGCGGGAGCGATGCCGAGTCCAAGTAAGATGGCCTCAACCTTGAGTTCGCTCCAGCGACACAATTTCAGTACCAACAGTTTGGCAGATTCCATGTCGAGCGCGGCTAGCATGTATAGCATGGCCAATTCCTCCTCGGCGACTATCCGAGCAATTGATACCCCTCCCACGGAAAAGGAGTCGAAAGATAAGGAGAAACATAAACATCACTTTCTATCACGGCAGAAGCATAAGTTGAGCAGTAAGGATGACCACCATTTACCTCTGTCCTCGGCGGCAAGTAATTCCAAACCGGTGGATCCGAGTGCGCCAAGTAGCCTGTATAATTTCAATCTGCCTCCGAGTCCCGGACCTACAACCACAAGTTTTGCAAAGAGCATGAGCGGATTGGATCTAAGGCATGGTGGAAGAGCATTGAGAGAAAAGAAGAAAGAAGAGAAGTCTGATGCTTTAAGAGAGAGTGAACTATCATACCAAAATAGTAATGAGTGGCCTGGCCCATCGAGTCTTGGTTCCGGAGCAGGATCATACCTTGGGTCTGGCATTAATTCTGGCTACGCGAGCAGTCTTTATGGCAGTGAGGCGCCCGAATATAGCAAGTATGGGTTGAACAATATGGGACCTGACGACGCTTGGCCATTTTTGAAGGCAAAGTTATTGATTATCTTTGAGGGAGAGGACTTGCGACTTCCCGTAGAGGATTTCAATCGTCTTGTCACGTAGGTATCTGTTTTGAGTGAAGAAAATTAGCTAACAAAATTAGGATACATCTTCAACGCTGCGTTCAAAAACGGGCGCCAAACCTAATAATTGAGGATTTGCGAGATCTCCTTGCAACAGGCTTCAGTTCACTAGATCAGACGTTACGGAGAACTCCAGATGAGCGTCTTATCCCACATCTCGTCGAGATGTGGCTATTTACCTTTACATCGATCCTCCCGTATATGCAAGCAGTCTTCCTGCCCCTAGATCTTGAATTTAGTGGCCATGGGCTGTTGATGTCCGCTGAAAGCGCAAGAGATTTCTGGGGCGCTGTACCTTCAGCATCAAATGCCAATATTCCAGCTTCACAAGCTCTAGAAGTAAGACGGATAGTCCTCACCGCATACCGAGACACCGTTATCCTTCCCCGTTTCGATACACTAAAAACAATCTTCTCCCGACTTTCCCTCGATTCCATCTCGCTCGCTATACCCTCACAAGACATTCTCTCTACATCACCAGATTCCTTCGGCCGTCCCTCAACAGCCATGTCCCTCGATCCCTCACACGCCTCGTACGGCTCCCAAGCAACCACCCTCTTAGGCGGTGGCTCCTCAGGAGATGGAAGCGGCAACCGCTCCCGCGCCATCTCAAACGTATCACACGGCTCCGACCCCTCCTCTCTCAACACTACCACCGGCCTAGGCATCGCCGGTGTCCAGCCACCACCACCCCAGCGTCCCTTCACGCCTTCCTCAACACACCCTTTCCACCCCTTAAATCGAGGCCAACGAGAAAAAACGGTAGAAGATTCGAGTAAACAGCTTACAGAAACAGTGGGACGCATGCTACAATGTATGAGTGTGCTTGCTTCTGTGGGTGTTGGTGGAGGTGGCGATGAGAGTAGTCAGAAGAAGATGGAGGAGTTGACGCAGGGTCTTAAACTAAATTGGCTTGGGAGAGGGAGGATGGGTCGAGATAGGAGGGGTCTTGTGGGTGCAAGGGTTACGGGGAATAATAACGTCAGTATGGGTGTTGTGGTTTGATTGAGTGGGTAGCGAGTGTTTGGTTGTATTTGGATCGCGAGGCGTCTTGGATTTCGTGGATCAATGTATCCATAATGGCATCGTCTGTGTGTCATTTGTATAGTAAAAATAGACAGAAAGAGTAGTTTTTATGGGATGGAACGGAACAGGATCGGTTTTGGCGTGCTAGGGTATGATTCGTTACCGGCAGGCAGGCAGGAAAGGAAACTCCGGCTGGATGGTTGGTTTTTCTGGCGAAACATGATGGGCTTGTATGATATGGGATCTAGGATACTTATCCATCTGTCTATCTGCAGGGGATAAAAATACCAAAAGAAAAATGAAAGAAAATTTACAAACTCTTATACTCGTACTCATTTCTCCGAATTTGTTTTTTGTTAAATTGTCTCCTGAAATCCGTTCTAGATTCCGGGCAGAAGAACCATTAAAAACCACTATCACTATCACTATCATAGCTAGATCATCGAACGACATGTAATAAATATATTTATTCCCCCTTCATTCCCGAATCCCAATCTAAGCTAAATCAGAGCGAACAAGTAATCCTTCCAAACGACGCCCTTGGAACTCATATTCAAACCAATATTGTTTTTTTTTTTATTTTTTTTWAAAAAAAAAAAGAAAAAAGAATTGCATCTTATTTACCTAAAATTTCA
>JAAMPI010000986.1:0-21630 GCA_013054445.1 Cudoniella acicularis | reverse complement strand
CGGATTAAGCAAGCATTATACAGACGCCGTAGGTAGCCTACGACTGAGGCCGAAATAGAAGCTATGGTCCTCGAAGAATAGGATAGAATACCATAAGATTAGATAAATAAGCTGATATTAAAGCAAGAGTATTAGGTTTATATATTAATAGAACGCTATAGGTAGTCTACTCCTCATTAAAATATCGTGATTATGCTTTAAAATCGAGTTCTGTGGGCCTTATAGCCTGAAAACACAGACTTATCTGACCAAGCTCGTTAGGCCTAAGGGCCGCTAAATGCCCCGTAGCAGCACCACCAGCAGCTCACTCTCCGATTCATCTTACATCGTATCTGTCCTAAATAGGGATTGATTTCTGTTTAAGCTTTTGTTAATTTTAAACAAAACTCGCTCTAATTTTCTTTCTCTATAGTGTACGGCGCAGGGTCCAAGTTTGTCATCGCGCTGGCGCGGCCTCCCTAAACTCGCGAATAACCTCAATTTAATGTGTCGCAGAACTCACTTGAATCGCGATCAGAATCAATTGCCTTGCAATCCCAATGGCGTTATAGATAGGGAGGTGGTTGTTTGTACAAAGATATGGGATGATATTTCGTTAGTTAAGCTTTTCTTCTCGGTATTTCGTAAATGGTTTTAACACTTCGAAAATTAGAAACTTTCGCAGCGTTAAAGAAACATTAGAATTATTTTTCTAGATTCTGCAGCTATCTGAGGAGCGATACTAGTCCCGGGTTTGGTATTTTTATTGCGTGATAATCTTGTAACTTTGAAGTGTTTGGGCAGACCCCCGGCGTGAATTCGAAGGATACAATTGAAATTACCGAATAAGGCCCTCCAGGAAGACATGCAGCGGAACGATAGGGGCCTCCTAGTGTTGTGCGGTCTCAAATATCTCCCTTTTTGCTTGCTCTTTCAGGTCCTTCAATTCCTGTATCCTCCCTAATCTCTCCTTTTCATCTCGAATCCTGTCTATTCTTTCTTTCAAGATAGAAATTTTCTTCTCCTTTTCGTTGTCATGAAGAGCTGCCTGACTTGATGTTGCAGTTACAGGAGAACTTGAAGAAGGTAAGGTGACAGCATCTTTCCCCGGCAAATTGCTAATTTCTAAAGCATCAGGGGAGTTTTCTTGAGGCGCATGAGAAAGAGCACTCATCTTAAAAGTAGGCCGTCCTGCATCCATCTCCAAGGTAGGAGCAATACAAGAGCTGGGGTCCAGCTTATGCGGTGCGAGTGCGGCGCATGCGCAGCTGATTCAACATTACTCTGCTACGGAACATTGGCCGTTGTTACCAAAGGAGCTAGAATTTCTCTGTCCTCCACATTCATCTCTGCAACATTATGACTAGTAATCATCTCGTGCGCATTATTTAGCGTGATGAGTTCATGTCTGTGAGGACTTTGTGATTTCGAGTTCGCAAGCAGCTTTTGGCGTTGGCCTTTATGGCGGAAATAGAAGAATATTCTGAGCGTGAAGATGACAGCAGAGCAGCAATGCCGATTGCTATGCCTGATTTTGCGCCGCTGCTTAGCCTCGTCGAGCTTTAGTTTTGAGCAGAGTTCCCGTTTGTTAATGTGCTACTTCTAGCCGAGGAAGATGTTGGAGTCGTGAAACCCCTGGAGGCGACAGATCCTGTTGAACTGAAATTCGATGTTAAAGATGATCCGGAGAGCTGTTGTAATAGACTGACAAATTTCACATCGGTTGCCTGCCACACGGCCATGAAAGCCCACGCATACACAACCGTATTCACACCCACCAATAAGGTCTCTCCCGTTGTTTCTCCAGAGTGGACAAATCGCAGGGGTATAAATGGCATAAAAGTAGCAAGGTGAATATTCACCGCCTGAAAGGCCAGAAGTCTGTATATCGGTGATAGGAGGCCAGCATGAAATCTCCGACCCCCCTTGAAAATTGTACAAATAAAGGTTGGTGTCGTAAATCAAGGTTGTTACAGAGCAAGACGTAGGTAGGGACCATAGACTAGTAAGTGAGCCAAGATTCAGAACATATTCATAATTTCATGGACTGCCTCAGTCTTACCATCGGCTGACATAACAGCGATCGTCGTCGTTACGACTGGTCCTTGCGTGACGGCTCTAATGAGCATGTTGATTTCGATTACGAGTTGAGATTTTACCACTAAAGTGAGGCGATTCAAAATGTGACCTTTTTTCCCCAAGCAACTGTCTGGGCCGCATGCCCACTTGCTCTCTGACGAATTAAAAAGCGGAGCTCTGGAAAGAGCAATGAACCACCTCTGTCCTTTTCCGCCTCATTGAGCCTTTTGGGCTGAGTCTTGCTGCCTGGCCCACTTTTGATGCTTGTATATTGCCCTATTGGGCATAACAGGATCTTTGCGGCCGTGGGAGCATAGGGACGATGCCTGGAAGTGTGTTGAGAAGTTGGGGGCTATTTGTCAATGGAGAGTTGAGAAATACTGCACTCATTCTTCACGACCTATTTTTCCAATCTAAGAAAATATCTTAGAGACTAGGCTAGATTAAAATAGAGTCGGGTTCCAACTCCAAATTTCACCTGGTGCGGTTTTAAACAAGAATTTGCGCTTCCGTTCAGCTTCTACAGCTTTCAATATTTCAAAAGTTTGCAAAACAATCTGCACTCATCTCAGTACCCCAGCGACAATTTTCGTGTACGTGTGTTGTTTCAACCTTGTATTCTTGAGAACTTATAAGTTAGGACTTCCCCTTCAGTATGTCGCTAAATCGGATCAAACACTTGAAAGTTATTATATAATAACCAATTACAATAAAACTTAAATCAATGAAAAAGATGGAAGACTACTCATAATTACACCTTCTGTGTTTACAATAACATTCTAACTTCAGGTGGTGCTTATTTGTTGAAGTGTTGTGGGTGACATTACAGCACTTGCCGCTGGAAATAAATGGCCGACAGGAAACTCGGCTTCATTTTTCAAATCCAGTACCGCAGTAACACGTTCTATCGATGATATCTGAGATAAAATCCTGTCAATGATAGAGTTCAATCGAATCGAAGCCGTGAACAGGAGTTATGCATCTATTACGTTCATGCAGCCCTGTCGTAGTGACAGACAAGAATCAGCGTCAAGCAATTTCGCAAACAAAAAAGTCGCGAAGAATGCGACAATTGCCAAGACAACATTTTCCCGGATCTCAAGTATGGCAGGTTGTAGGGTTGCATGTTGCATCATGGACTCATAAAATGGGTTGGCAACCCCGACATGGTCTGGTTGATAGGCGTTGTTGTTTCTCAAATGTGCGCAAACCACCTCAAGCAATGTAATTGAAGATTCACGAGGCGAGAACTTTATTTCGATGACAAGTTGCACATAGATGGTGTAACTATTATGTAGCGAAGTTCGTCAATCTAAAGGTGAGTGTATTGTGTTGGTGATTTCGGTATGGTTCGAATGGAGGAGGAAACGGGAAGGGTTTCGACGATATGGTTGGTGTGAGAGTTGTGCATATTTTCTCGAGTGAATTTGATATCGAGGAATTTTGATATGTGTAAATCGGAACTTTGGGGCTCAAAGTTTGTGTATCATTGATGAGGAGAGAGATTTCTTGGTGTTCATATTTGATCTTGTATTGGTTGTATGTGACGGTGCAAATTTGGACCGAATGGACAACTCGTCGATTTAAGGATGTGCTATGAATAGAACCGATAGAGGGAATAAAGTGTCTCCGTGTTCGCGAAAAGGAATAAATTGTGCCATCCGTTGTTGAATTGAAAAATGGTGCCGGGTTTCCTATTTCTGAATACTGAAACGGTCAGTTTAACACACAGAGAATTAGTGAGAAGTGTTGGAAAGCAGAAAAAAAAATTGTTAGCTTGAAAAGGGGTTTTATAGAGAGAAGGAAGTGCTTGGAAGATCATTCAGTTCTGAAGGTGAAATAAAGATTGAGTTGGAAGTTGCTGAATGACAACCGCCCTCTTGAAGTCCTCGATATCTGGGAGAGTCATCTCCAGCGACATACGAACATGGCCGAAAATTCTCCACGGAAGCTGAAGAAAACCGTCGTTGCTCGATTCATTTTTTCATCCTTGGCTCAGAAATTTATGGATTGAGAGCTTTGTACTTCAGTTCCGGCTCTTCGAGTCTTCGGAATTGAATCTTGTCAATAATTTTGCACTTTCAGCGCAAATGAAAGAGCGACTCGTACACGGATTTCCGATAGCTGCCTAAAATGCAAGAGTTTTGGTACAAAGTGTAAATTTAGTGGCATATCTCCGCCGCTCGCCGCTTGAAATGTGCCTAAAATTGAGACATGGCTACACCAATAAACACCCGTAAAACGTCAAAGAAGTTCTCTCGTGCAGCTTTCTAATTTTCAAGACATCTACCGTTGGCTGACTCAAAAATACCGCTCGGGTTTAGGAATGCAGCTGTTCGGACATTACATTAGTCTTCTTTTGGATCGGCTTTCATCCCGCGTCTGCGGAAGTCCTCCTGCTTGATTCTTTTCGTGAGCCAAAATACTGTCTTCTTGCTTAAAGTCTTTTGAGCAACAAGTTTTCTAGCAGGGAGCGAAGTCTACTAGTAAGCAATGAAAACAAACTCTCTTGCTTGGCCTTTGATATAAATCCAATTAGTAAAGGAGTCTATTCGGTGTCAGTGCTGAAATGACTCAAATCGCTCGGGTCAGAAATAAAAACAAGCGGCATCGGGCAGAAAAGGGGGGCTAGCGCAGGTTATGTTTTTCAAACTACAGCGTTAAAGTTGCGTCCTCTCGCCAAGCTTATTGACGTCAGTGCAGAGTATCGCTAAACCAAAATCTGCCTTGCTGCAAAACCCCTGACTGGGGTACCAGGAGGGGAAGCTCTGCAAGCTGCACTCTAGTCCCAAGCCTCGAAATTTCTCTTGCCGCTGTGCAAAATTCAGCGCGGTAAATGTGAAGCTACATGCCGCTGAGACTTATGCCAAGAGTGTGATTAGGATGAACCTTTTGTACTTCCATTTTCCGTCTCGAGCAAAGCCAATGATGTATTTTGTGTTGAAGAATTTTCATTTGGAATATGATTTGGCTTGGATCTTGTCAAATCATATTAGGTAAGAAGCTTCTTTTCGTTTGTGCTTAACTTTTGAAGGAGCTGCACTCGGTTAGACCTCAATCCGGGGAATAGGGACAAAACCGGGGTGTAGCTAGCGTCCGCAGCATCATGAGTCAGCTAAAACCAGGCACATCCATCGTGTCATCGTGAAGTCTTTTCACGAAAATTATTCAATACCACGAAATCCCGAACGTACCGCCCTTGACCTGTGGAAATTGTATCATGCAGCCTTACAGAAAGTGCTTGCTGGTCAACTCGGTGATAATAAAAGTGCTGCAAGCTGCCCGACTGCCAAGGACCACCCATGTATTTTTTACTATTCTCGTTCGCTGTTCTGCTTCGGAGTTACTTTTAATAGATGCCCAGCGCATTATTGCTGACTGCCTAAAATTTAAAGGAAGGTTTGTGTGTCACCATCTCGACCAACCACGTGGATTCCAGGGGTTGAAATGTTCGCGATCCCAAATATCAGACTGGGGAAATTCCATCGGCAGTTCATGTTATGCTTGAGCTTTCATCCGAATTATAGGTGGCTCATCGAAAAGAGAATCAACGACTTACGATGTTTTGCTGTCAGCCTCCAGCGCTTGACTCAGACATCTTGGTAGCTAAAAGCAACTATTGGGGAAGTATAGTCCAGTACTCAGCCCCCAACAGCGCCAAGTCCGAGAACTTGCAGGACGCCATGGGCCGACAACTCACATGCTTCCAACCTCAAACGTAAAAGAAGCTCTCGCCAAGTTCTGCGAGGGAGTCAAGGACGCGCAGAATCGGGCGAATAACAAGCCGGATTTTGTGGGATGGCTCCCGACAATTCAGCTTCTACCGCGGTGGAGTTTTTGGGACGTTGGGAATGGCTACCCCTCATGCAGCTGTAAGGCTGGTGGCTTTGTATCAGCCTATGCGCATAGAAAGCCATCTGGTTCCTTGCAGCTCAGCTCATACCTGGTTACCGAGCCCTCTCAAACTCTTTTCCGATTTTGTCTGTTTGCTCACGTTACACGATGGGGTTTCTCCTCTTTCATTGGGCTAGTTGCCCTAAAATCACGCGGAGAGGAATTATTTTGTGAAGCTAGGGCTTCTTGGCAAGGCTCCTTTGACCCCCCTCCATTTCGTGAGCAGCGGTGAGCTGCGAATGGGCGAAGTCAACCCCAGCCGCATGGCAGTCTCCCCCTACTTGACCCTCCAACTGGGCAGGTTGAGCAAGTCGGGGATGAAGGTTTTGGGACGAGCTTCTTTTGTGGAAATTAGATGTCTTTTTGAATTCGTATATAACTTCACCTCCTTTCTCAAAGGAAGATCATCCTCTTGGTTCCCCACCACCACACTCTTTAAGCACACTCGCTTTAGTCACTCACTTAATTCAGTCACTCTTTACTTTTAGCCTTAATTCGTCCTTTCGAACTTGCAACAATGAAGTGGTTCACCTCCTTGGCCGCCGTTACGGCATTAGCCACATCTGTCCTGGCGGAAGACCTTCTGTTTATCGACACTTTGGTTGGTCTGGAGCAGCAAGAAGCTACGACCCTTGGGTACACTACAAAGGTCGTTACAGAGGCAGTATGGAGAACAATGGTAACATCGGATTTTGCTGCTTTCAAGGCCATCATCATTGGTGATGATTTTGGCTCATCAGATCAAACCTTAATTCAGTTCCTCATCGACACTAAAAATGTATGGGGACCTGCTGTTACCGGGAACATGATTATCCACGGTATGTAGCCATTCTGCTACACTGGAGACCTCCACACTGACAATCCTAGGTGCTGATCAGTCTAACCACGACAAGACTGTTCTTATTGACAACAGCATCCAGTTTGCCGCAGCCGGCCAGAGCACTGGCTTTTATTTCTCTCTTTCCCAATACTATGACCAAATCGCAGTTGCCAATGTCGATGCTCTCTCATATTTCGGTACTTTCGAAGTTCGAGGCCAACTAAACTGCTATGACAACGTTCACATCGTCGCAACTTCACCCGCGATCAACACCCTAACCGATGCTTATCTTTCGAACTGGGGGTGCTCCGTTCACGAGGCCTTCTCCGCATACCCATCCGTTGGTCTCAGTGGCTTCCAAGCCATCGCTATCGCCGATGGTGTTGTTGAGCCGGGTACTCAAACCTTTGGTGATGGACACTCCGGTCTCCCATACATTATTACCCGCGGTGCTACTCCTGCTGGATGCGGCAACGGAATTTGGGAATCTGCTCTTGGCGAGGAGTGCGACGATGGGAGCAAAAACGGTGTTGGTAACGATCCGTGCTCCGTCAGCTGCAAATGCTTGAGTGGCAAGCCCAATGGAGATGGATCCTGCGCTCCTGCCAACAGCACCACACCAACTGGCCCTGCCTCTTCACCATCAGGCCCAATCATTATCAAGCCCTCAGGATATTCTAATAGCTCTAGCTCTATTGGGTAAGTGATACAAAAACTGTTTACATTATACATAACTGACATTTTGCAAGCGGATCTGTTACTAGCAAGGCTCCTTACCCCACAACATCTGGCACTATTGTTATCCCTCCTTACATTACCCCTTCCGTCCCCTCGCTCTCCTGCATTGGTGTTGAGATCATTGTCTCCGTTACCATCATCGATGTTTCCACCACCAGCGTCTGCGGCACATATTCGAAGCCCATCTACAACACCCAAATTCCTTCCATGCCATGCTACGTCTGCGCCATGAAGAGCCAGGGCATCTGCACTACTAGTGGCTTCATCACTGCTACAACCGTACGTACCCCTTCACATTCCCCAGATCTACTTCTAACAATCACCACAGACCTACTGCCCAGGAAATGCAACGCCAACACCAGCCACCATTTACCCCTGCGCTACTTGCACTGGAACGACCTTAACTGAGACATGCCCATGGGCCACGACACCCGTCTGGTCATCCCAGGGAGCAATTGCATACACCACATACGGAGTGCACACTGAACACGTAGCCCCACCATGCAGCACCTGCACTCCTCAAGTGGCCACGACTGTCGCCACAACAGTTGCCACCGGTGCCGCCAAGAGCCCCTTCTGTTCTACCTGCAATACCGTCACTGCCACCCTTGCCACCCAGACAAACGGCGCCGTCTTCACACCAACCTCCTCCCCAGTCGCTTTCACTGGCGCGGCAACCAAGAACTCCGAAGGTGCCTTCCGATACTTAGGTGCTGGCTTCGCTGCTTTTGTCATGGCTATGTTGTAAGAAATGTGCTGGAAATGTTCGGGGAAGCCGCAGTCGTCTTAAACAATTCTTAGTGAAGTATTAACTTACATTTGCTCTGGAATGTTATGGGATTGCTTCTTCCTCTGGCTTGGTCGGGTTTCTTTTCTTGCGTCGGTGTGTATTGTATTGGTTTTCCTTTTGATGCGTGGCTTCACGTTCAAAGAATGGTAGTCTTTTCGGTGTAATATTACAAGGACGACATAATGAAAATGCCGGTATAGGGGTATTTGGGGTAGAATTTAACATTTTTACTCAAGATTTTGGATTCAAAACTTGTCTGCTTGTGAGACTTCGCTGTAGTGTGAATTTTGCGTTGCAAAGAATTCAAACCTCAACCAGCACAAAAGCTAAATATTAGTTGGTTGAACGTTTACCTATTTCAATATCTCTTGTGAAAGTCTTTTCTCGTAGCATCGTTATTCAGAAAGAAGCCTCGGTTTGAATTTAGAAGCGTTCAAGCGTAGTCGTGAGACTTTCAAATCGCCGACGAGCTTTTTGATTTTCGAGAACAATAAGCTTGCTATCTCCAAAATCAGAAAGGTAAATAAAGAGCTTGCGAAAAATCACAAGAGGGAGGGAGTCCAAACGATTGGTAGACCCCAAGAAGCAAGTTAATGCCTCTTAAATACCCACAATCTCTGCGTGTAACTTCATTGCCACCTCAAACTTCTTGCTCGCAACCCACTTAACCTTAAATAACACATCTTTCATTATCCCTGCCGACTGTCCTAATCGAAGACCCCGATCATACTTCGCAATGCTTTCAAAGAACTCCCGCAGAGGCAGCTGGCAGCTCAACGCCGTGGCTTTAATGGCTTTCACCGTCAGAAGTGACTTGTGATATGAAGCTGGCAGTGGCGATGAAATCACCAATAGAGAAGCCAAAGACAATTTATGTGGAGGAGAAGAAGGTAGCGATGAAAAAAAATTGGCTGAATCAGGAAGGGTTAAGGACTGTGAGAATATGGGGGATAATAAAGAGGTTTGAGGTTGCGTATACAGCCTTTGTCTTATAAGGATTAAGCGAAGTTTCTATTAAGTCTTCCCTTTTAATTCTTTGCAATTCTATACTAAATTATAAGAAAACAATGAAAATTAAAACTCAGATTAAGTTAGAGATTGAAATTATTGTTTAAATTTAATTTAATTTTTAAATTTTACGATATTTTATTCTCTATAGAGTTATATTATTTAAAGATTAAGGTTACTCAGTTCCGTATTTTCTAACTGCTGGCCGACTTTGTTAATACTATAGCAAAATCACTCGGCTTTATTAAGTAGGAAGTATATCTAAGTTATCGAGACACAAAAGACTATTTATTATAACAAGTGGTAGTTACTATCGTACTGTGAGTGTTTGTGAACCGCTTGGGGTTTTATTAGCCCTTCCTGGCACTCGGAAAATACCCCGAGTATCCTTGAAATAAAGGTATCGATAGTGTTTTAGGGTGTGGAGTTAGTCGGCGAGGGAAGAACTTTTACCCCTGGGCGTGCGAGGCTAGTGTCCTTTAGGCTTAGCCGGCCTCCAAAGGTTCCGTCTCTCCGGGGTTGCTCTAAAATAAAAACACGAACAACGTAGAACTTCTCGCAAGCTACGCGTTCTCGCAGTTGGATTAAATCCTACTTTCATTATGCTCTGCCTCCCCCGGGCTCGAATGTTTACTCGAGCTTTCACCAAGATACCCTTATATCGAGCCCATCACAGCGCAACAGGGAGATTCACCACAATCAGTCCTCAAGGAACTCCAATTACACGCGAAATCGAAGTTTGGCTGGGGGACTCAAACAATGCGTATGTCATGTTTGATCCTGAGGTCAGCCGAGATTTTCAATCTGGAGCTATATCGCAAAACGGTTGCTCCCTTGCTCAAGACCAGGAGTTGTACCCGCTCGACTTCCATCACGACACGCGGCACTTCTCTCCCAGTATGCGTGCCCCTACAATATATATAGACAGCGGAGCTAATGGCATATTATCCAGAATCCTCCCCTTATCCTCGACTTGAGATACCCCAAGATCTTCCTCCACAATCGAATGCTCGCATAAGCCCAGCAACTCTTCATGCCTTTGGAGTGACACATGCGATTACACTTGATGGAACGCCCGATGGTAGGCTTGTGCCTTTTCATATATACATATATATTCTGCTAATTGCAGACAGCGGGATTCCACCACAGTATTAGGGAGACCCTTAAGCGATTGCAACCCGTCTTAGATGAGCTCAAGAATACATAGAATATCCCAGACGAAAGCTAGCAGCTTTTACATAGATTCTGCAAACCTACCATATCACGCGGGACTCAAGCGGAAGCAGCACCACCAGAAGCGTGTTTTTTATATTGTAGGTGATGAATTGATAAATGTCGAGGCGACTTTTGTTGTCTTGTGACACAACTCCCTCAGTCACCCACCATACACACCATTACATCGCATACAAGATTTTGTAAGTACTTAAAACAATCAGTCCTGCTTAATGCTAAAGAGTGCTAGCTAAATCCTCGGCAGAAACACAACGGGAAAGTATATGTGGAGACCCGGGGGCAGATCTAGAAGAGAGCAGAGAAATCTTTCAGTCCCCGCTATTTACTTGTTGCAATTGGTCAACTCAATTTTGGCAGCGCAACCTTTAGTACTGTGTTGCTACGTTGCGATAGTGAATGATATCCGGAGTCAAGGAATCAACGGCAGTTGCAATAGACTCATAATATTGTCCCAGCTGTTTCGCGTTCCATTTACTCGTTGTCACCGCAATATGCGCGTTGGTGATGTCGTGATTAACAGCATCAGGTGCCATAGGCGTCTTCTGGAGCTGGTATCCATTGATCTTTAAGAACATGTCCGCAGCAACAAGCGCCGTCCTTTTGTTTCCATCCTGATATGCATGGTTTTTCATGATCTTTTCCGCAAGGTTGGCCGCCAACTGAAAGATGTTTTCCTCCTTCTCATAGTATTTGATATTCATAGGTGAGGCGACTGCCGATTCTAGCATAGCAGGTTGGGTTGGTGTAGCTTTAGAGATAACAGACTGGTGAAGTGCGATGATTTGGGTAGAAGTCAAGAAGCGAAATGTCCTCGCTGCGGCAGAGGACATTCTAATCCTGAGAAGGGTTCTTAAGTCTGACGGACGATTGGCACGAAAATAAAGAAGCGACACACAAATAGTCTGTTTGAGCGGGAATTGTTGAATGTCAGGCAACTTAGTTGGAATCAATTCGGGTCTCTTGACGACGAGGAGAATGTGAAGGACGATAGGGGGAAGAGAAATTCGGAGGAGCAAAGGTAGNGNGTGGGGGAACGGAGGGTCTAGATTTGCCCCTCCAGTAGACTCGACCCTGTATTTTCCACGGGCGCTTCTGACAGCGCCGCTTTACTCTCTTTATTTATTCTCTATAGACATTCCGCGACTTAAAAGGCGGCCAATATTTCATAGAATTAAAAGTCCTGCATCTAAATTTTCATATGTCCCTATCTCACATATATAATATTATATGAAATCATTTTGCAAATTTTATAATGTACATGGACGGCCAAGAAAAGGTTTGGAGGCTAAAAATAGAACACTGTCGCCAGCATCCTGCTGATCTCAATATTTTCACCACCTTCTCTTTGTCCGAATTCGCATCACTTTAGTTGAAGCTCATCGTGCTCATGCCGCGCCATGTCAGTCGGCTTCGGGTTCTCGGCCGGGGACTTTATCGCTGCTCTCGAGCTCGTGGCCACCGTTGTTGACGCCCTCCGCGAAAGCGGGGAAGCCAGCCACAAGTATCGTGAGCTTGTGCGGCAGCTCTACACTCTTGAGACTGCCCTTTTACAGGTCAAACGGCTGGAGTTTGATGAGTCCCAGCATGCAGAGTACATCGCTCTTCAGCAGGCGGCGTCACAATGTCAACGCACAATTGACGATTTTTGGAAGAAGATCGAAAAATATCAAGGTTCCCTCGGTGCAGGAGGGGCAACTTCAAGGCTGAAAAAAGGCTGGATGAAAATACGATGGGCGATTTGTCGGAAGGAGGATGTCAGTGCTTTCCAGGCTGATCTAGTAGCTCACACAGAGTCGATTCATCTACTTCTCGTGGCCATTGAAATGTATTCCCAGTCCCTCACGGGCCTCGCCTCATAAGCCTGAAGTAATATTTAACATGCTTTGTATTTAGGTCGCGAACAAATATCATCGAAAAGAAAAATGACAAAACAAAGTTGTCTTTAGCAAGTAAAGTGCAACAAGCATATTTCAAATGCATGAAGAAGCTTTCGGAAATCGCCGAGACAGCATCAATGTATTTATCCTTGGGTATCTCATAATTCTCATTTCAATGACTGAGCTTTGATCAGTGGAATAGAACAAGGCAAAAATCTTATATTGACAACTTCAAAGATATTGTAAGTGTATACCTCTTCGCTCTAACTGCTTGTAAACACTGAAAATAATTTCAAAATGAATGTCCGGGTTTTCCAGATCGTACTGAACATCCAGAATATCATCACCAAAATACCCGCACAAGTAGAGCGACAGCAGCCTGTATATCTCATCGATGCACTTGGCAAATTTAGCCCTTTCCATTTGGAGTTTATACGATCCGCCGAAGTGCTTTTCCACTCCATCCGAACCTGACCAAGAATTCTGACATAATTATAGGCTCTGACAGCTGTTCTTCAATCTAATGTGAACAAAGCCGGACAAGCCAGAAAGAAGATCCAAAAAGGCGAATTCGTAATTCAGAATTCGGTTACCGGGCGTGATATCAATATTTTTGATGATTGGCAGAGCTGCTTTTACCCCGGGCAACGGGTTGAAATGAGTCTAGTCTTTCAGCAAAGGTGGCAGACTGGAAACAGCTGCCCAGGCTGTGGGTATGAGTGCGCTGGGTCAACTGACAGTGATGTTAAATGGTAAACACCATATTCACCCTTCACAGTATTTTTCACTACTAAACGATTTCTCTTTCAGCCCAGCATGCGATATAACATTTCGCCGCATCATTAAAATCGAAGACGATAAAGAAGTTTGCAAGTCTTGCAATCAAGAGAAGATTCCTGAAGCAGGCGTCGAAGAAAAGCCTCTTTTGGCTGCGATTGCCCCGCTACAACTACTAGACTCCACGCTTGATACAAACACCTCCCCATCAGCGATTGAAGAGCGCCAAAATCCCAGCCCAAGTATGGCAGGAAACGTTTCCGGAAGCGGGAAAAGGAAGCGTGAATATGCTGGCGATAACGAACTGGGGCTGGAGCTACATCAAGACAACATCCGCCGCGTTCGGGTGCAAACATTATCCCGAGGAATAACAAAAAGATGCCGAGCGTTCTTTGGTTATTTTGAAGAAGAGGGGCGACCCGAGCCAGCATTTTGCTATGGCTTTCGAACAAGTGAGGTAGGTCTTCGATTGAGATGAAATATTTTGATGCGAGTAAAGTCATCCCAGTACTTTACTGATTACAACAGGACGAAAGCTGTTTAATAGTGGAATTTGAAGATACCAAAAATGCGGCTTTGTGTGAGACAATCAATGAGCAGGCCTTTAAACAAGGAGGGCTTTTTCAGACTGAACTTGTTGAAGCCGAATCAGATCAATCGATTGTCGAAGATGACAGCCTTCAGATCACCTGGCTGGAACAAGACGAGGTACAGATGTACTTGAGGTTTCAAAAGGCCACCGACCGAGATCTCATTTGGTGAGTTCGCCTATATTACGATCATGTGTAAGTATTGCTAAGCCTGTGCAGGGAGTTTATATCTTCAGCTGTTGCAAGATGGAAAATGAGAGCTGGTCCATCTATAATTCCAATGCCATTCATGTCATTAGACCCGGAGACTTCGAGACCAACTTTGGCGGAAATTGTCAGAAACGAACGTTTGTCCTTTGAAAACCCGTCATCTGGCAACATAGGATACTGGAACGAGCAGCCACCACAATTTGGGAGTTCCTTAGGCAAATCCCCAAACTGCGACATGGGGTTGCCGTTGCCAAGTATGGGGCCACCTTCACTACACCAACACCAACAATTGTTTCCTCCATTGGCAGAATCAAGGCCTATACAGAGGCAACACTTCGAACAACTCCCGAGATATTCTGAAAGGCCTGAATCGGAAAACGATACCATTGCAATGAAACGGGCTCGGAATACACTTGCAGCGCGCAAATCGCGAAATAGGAAATTGAAGAAGTTGGAGCAGTTAGGCGAGGAGATCGCTAAGTTAGAGGCAGAAAGAGATCACTGGAAGAATCTTGTGGTGAAGCTTAACGAGAATGAACGAGGGAAAATTTCTGAAAGTTTGTGATCCTTCCTTGTTTGCATGATGGTAGAGTTTATAGGGAGTTGCGGTGGCGGCGTCAGAGAACGATGGGGGACTGCTTTACCGAACATCAAAGTCCAAGGCACTGCCTATATATAATGTTATGGTTCTGTATTTCCTGTTCATTTCCGCTGTTACCCTTTGGGTGATTTCAAATCTTCAATCCCAAGTTCTCCAGAACTCTATAACCCAAGCCAAGCTTATGGTGTATTTCTAGATGAAAATATCAAAATCGCATGAAACACTTGAAAGTTATGAAATGGCCACTGGGCTAAGGGAAAATCAATTTTTTTCAATTGAATGAGATTATAGACAAGCATGTCTTAATATAATTGCGACTACGCCTCATTATGATAGGGGGTTTAACTTTTAAAGTGTTGTACTAGGACCGGACTGCTGCATTCGCGCGGTCGAATGGCTCACTCACCATACATGCCTGCTCGAATTTATTTGCTCTCTTCAAGTCGATATGTATAGTAAATAATTTGGATGCGTGTGTAACAAAACAACCCACTGCAAAAAACTTGAATGCCCGCATTTAGTTGTAAGTTGTAGTGAACACTGATAAGCGTAGCGGGGTCCGGCTTTCAAATACAAGGATCCACATACTAAGTTACAGCGTGCAGCTCACTGTGTTTTAGCGCACAACTCCACAAATCGTAGCTATTCTTCCCGGTGACGATAAAAGAACAGTAAAAGACCCAATATTATAGTGAAATAATTCCTAAGAATTGTTTCGGCTATGTCTACCTCCTCTCTGTCAATTAGTCTATATTATATTAGGGTTTCTAATTAATTTCCCTATAAATTAAAAATTTTGAACAAAGCCGTGGACTTACTGGGTTTCAGGGGCTTAGCGATTGTGAATCAACGAATACTCGCTAAATTATAGGGACGTACATGCTGTGAATTAGCGACCGTGCAGTAACACATTGGTAAAAAAAAAAAAAACATTTCCAGCACTTCGTAGAATGAATTTTTCATGTTAAATCCTTCAAAGGCCACGGAAAAAGATATAAAAACATGATATACCCTTCTTCGTGCCACCTTATAAAATACATATATTGTACAGTTATTACAAAATAATTTTGAAAAGGTTCGTAGAAGAACTTTTTCAGATGAAATCCAAATTAAGTGCCTTTTAAGCTAAATATCTTTGTTACTGTGAGTAATTGAAGAATATAAGGTGATTGTGGATTCGGCAAAGAGTCAGAGACACATATCTACAATCACAGAAATGCTTTCGAAAAAAGCATAAATTACCAACATCTCCAGCATTAAGCATCCAAGCACTTACGATTACTGTCCCCAAAACAACTCTACTCTACAAATATCACCACCAAAGTCAGCCCAGAATGTCTCCAAAACCTTGTCGACTTCACGGCAAAAATCCGTGTACGCTACGACGTCTAGTGAAAATGGTTCTAATTGCACATTGTCCCGGAAAGAAAGCAAGGTGGATAAAACCTCTAGTCGATTATTATCGACAGAAATCTTGACAGCTTCGGCATTCGGATCAGGATCACAGCCATGCCGCATAGCCCAATCGATAAGTTCTGTGGCAGAAGCGATGTGCCTTTCACCGGCCGCAACAGACAGAGCGCGTGGAACATAGCTCGCAGCATCCTCACAGTACAGCAGCTCTCGGATCACTAAGAAGTGGTCGCTCTGGGCTGCACAGGGGAGTAGAGGCATTGCTGTGGCACCTGAGGACGTCGGTGTTTCGTGGGCATTAAAGCTTGCAGAATGAGATAGAAGTCGGACAATCTCAGGGCTACCGGACTCTATAGCTTTGAACAATACTGTGGCTCCATCTTTATTCTTGACGTCTAGCCACTTGGGTCTGGAGCGGTTAAGAGAAAACGGCGGTTTGACGGCGTACCGCATTATTGTGTGAGCAGTACCTGCTTGAGAATGACTTGCTGCAGAGTGCAGAGGTGTACATCCATCTAGGTCGATCTGCAGTAGTGGATGTGGTAATGATTCAACGGAAAGAAAGAATTCCATGAGAATTACAAGTTCCTCGGCAGCCGCGTGGTGCATTACTGTTTTCCCATTCCTAAGCATTTTACTCGAGAGCGACGGCATATGAAATTTTGTGTTTATTTGTACCATAATGCTAAACAATGGTGCATGTTCGTTGTTAACCGCCTATTCGAAAAGGTCTTCAGCGTACAAATTTACATTGACCTTTCCTAACCAAGGCTGAAGCATTCAAGTACTGTTGGGCTGGGTTGCCAGGCGCGAGAAAGCAGGATATAGCGGAGAATTTGTAGCTATATGCTTGGTATGAAGAGCCCAGAAGGAGCGAGCGTGAGTACGTTGGCTAAAATGGCGGTGCGACGTGAGCTTTCGCTTTGTATGTGTATAAGAAAAGGGCTTCTTCTTCTGCCTCCAGAAGCCAGCCATATGAAGTTTGTCATCCAAGGAGAGGCCGCAGTCCCAATAATTTCTTGTGGATCGAGAAGACCGATCTGATGGAATGCTATTACTTCACTGCGTAGTGAACTCTGTCTGCTGAAGTCCTGGAATGTAAGGTACGTCAGACATGCTTGGCCAAGCTCTAGGTCGGCAGAAGTGCATTCGAAGGTGAAAGCGTCCATGTTTCCCGAGGCTTTTGCCAAAGACAGGTACTCCTTTACCGAAGAATGAATAAGTCAGACGGAAAGATCAAACTCATCAAGATAGACGAGGCCCCGACAAGAGTTGATGAGCACCGAGGTTGTCATGCGACTTTTTGACTCATTCCATATCTCTATCCTGAATATGGATGGCTCCTTTCAGTTCATCACCTGCATCGGTCGCTTTGCAAAGGCGACCCATTTTAGGATTTGGGGGGCGCATAAGAGATCTCCTTATCGGTGAATAATTCTCAGTAATGAGCCTAGGCGCAAAAGCCCATGTTTTCAGGGTATATTTAAGCGGTTTTCAGGGTTCGAAAAAGTAAAGCTATCGCGATCACTTAAATGTTATAAAAGAATAAGGAATGATTAAAATATAAAACTTAGTAATTACGAAAGAACGAAGGCATAGATACTTTCTATTCACTAACTTTTAAAAGCTTAAAACTTTTCAATTGGGATTTATTAGTAAAGTGCCCTAAAAACACGGACTTTTGCGCCTAGGCTCGTAAGCATTGGCGGTAAATCTCATGAAGCGAGGGCGGTAACCTGCTCAAAGCTTCGCGGAGCATGGTGTCTGAATTGAAATCTTCACACAACACCTGTAGTTGGAGCTTCGCCCAAAGGAACCTGACTTGTAAGAATTTTGGTGTAACCAGGCAGTTTGGGACAATACTTATATGCCCTGAGCCCCTGAAGTTAGCTTGTCTTTGATTTCCTGGGAAATCACGGTCGTCTGTGCGTCCTGCAGCCCAAATCCTATCTTCGACCTCTTCGTCGACAAAAGTGCGAATGTCCGCTTGAACATTTCCCTCCGAGAGAGATAGCTGTAGAGAAGATTGTATGAAACTTTTGTCATCAACTTGAAAACGGCTAGAAATGAAGAATTTGATGGTCACGTTGACTGGGCTTGTCAGCAATTTTCTGACGACCCTCAACAAAGTGGCCGCTTCGTCCGGATCATTTTCATTTTCCTTGCTAGCATTTAACGCGTCGATGCCGTCCAAAATGATGAATATCCTTGAAAACTCTCCAGCAAGGCTTAGCAAAATTTCGTATGCTTCGGATGTAGAAAGTTTGGTTTTGTCTTGTCGATGAGCGTTTTTCAAATTGTCTTCAATGGTAGGTTCATTCAGCTTCCCTGCAGCTTCAAGCTGAAGTAATAGTTGCATAACTAAAATGCTGATGATACTCGATGTGTTCGAGGTTCCAGGTGAATCGTACTGGCAGAAGACGTAGATTACTGCAAAATTGGCGGCGGTCGAAAGGCTGGCTCTGATCTCCTGAGCCACCCTGGAGCTATTTCACTGTCATTGTGACTGTATTTATTTCGAAAGAGCACTCATACATACCATATAATCGTCTTTCCAGACCCAACTACAATTGTCAGTCCTAGGAGCCAGCTGACAAGTGGGAGATTGCAATGGCTTACGCACTCTTTCCAGAGCACCAAAGACATGACGACTTCGTGCTCTGACACAATTCTTCATAGGTGTTGTTGGTCAATATCTAGTCAGCAGTATTGGGGAGCCTCATGGCCGAGAAATGTTGTTGATTGAACTCGTGGTCATGAGGAAAGCCACGTCAGAATCTCGAGCGGTACGTTCCCTAAAATCTTTGTAAGTATACTGCATACCCCAACAGCGAACCTTTAAAGGCATAATGTGCTGTCGGAGAAAGTAATCTTGATCCTTCTATACATTGGGTCATGGTAATCCGCGTATTGGAGCATCGTTAGGCGTGATTTACGATTAAGGTGAGTTCACCTTTCGAAACCAAGGCCGAGTATAGCGGATGCTTCTAATATGGGCTAGAAAGGTTTAGCAAATGCTTTTCATAATGTCTAATAAGGGCGAGAACAAACCCGGCACTCTCCTAGAGGTGTAGCACTGGGCGAGGCAGAGTAAAATGAAGAGAACCTCAAGTTTTGATTGGCCCCGCATATTTCACGAAAGCTTCTAACGAGTTCGGAGAGACTAGTAGACCGAGAAGCGAACTGAACCTCCGCCTCCTCTGTCAAATCCTGTCCCGTCAATATGGACCACGCCTGAGTATCAAATCCTTGGTGGGGAGTGTCAAAGAAGAGGACATGATGTGTTCTCAGGAATGTCTTTTTGGTCCACCAGAGCTCTCTTGACAACAAGTCCTCCCACTCCATGTGTTATAAATATGATCGGGCGATGCTCTTCAGGCCCATTTAGATCAGCTCTCCTGTTCCGCAGATTTTCACACAGCTGCTCGGCGAATTTCATAGGCCTTCCCGTCGATTGTGGCTCGTCAGACGAGTTGATATAATATGCATCGGCGGCTGCATAGCCAAATGTGAGAATTCGAATATTTCGCAGGTCGGCATCGTAAGCCAGGAGGTCTCTGAGGAGGTTGCATCCCTTTTCGTGGCAGTATGTGGACGAGGATCCAGCAGCTAGACCGTGGACTGCTACAACACTATACCATCGAGTTAGTGATTCTCGACTGAAATCTACATGGGGTTAAGGTTCTTACTCTGCAGCGATCCTAATTGCCGGATCGCCCTCCCACACCATCTGTAACCCATTAAAGTCGCCATGAGCTCACAACATGGGACTTCAACTTGCGTTTTACGACCTGTGCAACTAATTTCGTAAGATCAAAGCAGACCCAGCGATGATGGCCTCAAGCAACAATATCATAATATTGTGAAGTGCGGCTGAGACTCGCACGGGCCATTTCAGCTCTTGTCTCGCCTCTTCAGAATAATCCAAAATCTACAGTGGAAAAGGGAATCAAAGAAGAAATGTCTTGGCTAATGCGTTGGTCTAAGTCGTCAGAGAAGCGTCAGCTAGTGGATAAAGAAGCGGACCATGCTTCCCTTGAAATCCCCGTAAGTCCTAGAACATAAGTGATGTACAGCCTTGTCACTCATACATGCCAGGACAATACCCTCGGCCTTCATACCCTCTACATACCCAAAGACGGTAAAGTAGAAGTCGAGTGTGCTATTCCTATTCTCACCTTTCAATTCATAGCTTGACTGACAACTTTCTCAAGCATCGTGGCTGTCCATGGCTTGGGTGGCGATTCCTTCTCCACATGGACTGATACAAGCTCGGGTTGTCTTTGGCTTCGAGATCTCCTTCCACAAGTTCAATCATTGAAGACTGCGCGGATTATGACGTTTGGATACGACGCGCGAGCTTTTGTTCGTCCATTTGAAAGCTCGACGACTGGGAGAACTTTCACCTTCTCGGAAGCACTCCTCTTCGACCTTTCTAATGCCCGAACTAGCCCAGAGGTGTGTTTTATTGGCTGCATAAATGTGATGATTAACATACTAATTTTTGAAACTTTCCGAAAAGGAAACAACTCGACCTCTGATATTTGTAGGCCATTCCCTTGGTGGCCATGTGATCAAGAGTGTGAGCATCCCCCTCTTGATACTACGTCTCGTCAAATATTAACATGAAATCGTTTAGGCACTCGTCGGGGCCAATAATCAGCAAGGACTGTATGGAAATATCTTGAACTCCACACGGTGCCTGGTATTCTTCGGTACGCCACACCAGGGAGCGGATGCAGCTGTATGGGCTACCTACCTTGGCAATCTCGCAAAAGGACTAGGAATCAGAAGTACCGAAGTTGCTCGAGAACTTCAGCGATGGTCAAACCCGTTGGTTGAACTTCGAGTAAGCTTTGCTCAACTTGCACCAAAGTTTCTCATTAGAACCTTCTTTGAGACAAGAAAAGTGTACAACGTGTTGGTATGTTCGAGGTTTGTATCAAACCAAAATAAATATACAGACTGATAGGTGTTGTAGATAGTACCGGAGATGTCGGCCCGCTTTGGCACTGAGAATGATCAGGCAGTCGGACTTGATGCTGACTACTTGCAAATATGCAAGTTCAAAGATGCAAAGACTTCAAATGCCACGCGAGTACTGCAGACTTTTGGGGCCGTCTCGAGGCTGATGCAAGCTCAGACGGAGACTGCAGGTATGATACGGAACATGCCTTCCTTGCCTGTACGATCTGACAACGATCCACAAGGGACAGGTTCGCTAGAGGAACGGCTCGAGAATCTTAGAAATTAATCTTAAATGTCTCTTAGAGGAACATGGACTCATCGGGTTCGCTCCCTGATTTGTGCATCTGTTTGCATTGCTATACACTTTGAAGAGTGAGTCGATTCAGGAATTGTAAGCAGGCTGGATACTTTCCGCATCTTGGAGGGTTTCAAGAAGTAAGAGTTGGGGCCACGGCTCGTCGCACACCTAAGCGAGATTAGCTACCCCATTAAAATTTTCACCTAGAATCTTTAAAATTTAATAACAAAACAACTATCAACTCTTTTTACTTGAAATTTGAAATGGAATATGATATTCCATCGTCCTCTCCACTGCATGGACCGGGCGACAATTGGAATACGCCAAGACGCGCTAGGGTACGCCAAATGCGACG
>JAAMPI010000985.1:0-21694 GCA_013054445.1 Cudoniella acicularis | reverse complement strand
GCAGTTTGAAAAGGCGGATTGAGTTAGAGGCGAGGGGTGAGTATAATGTTAGCGACGTCGTTCCAGGGGCAGCGTTAACTTTGGGTTGGGTGGTTTTTCTGAGATAGTTTTAGTGAGGATTTTTAAATTTTGAATGAATGATCGGACGATGAGGAGGCTTGTTGTGTTGTCGGTTTTGGGGCGCTACTTTTTTTAAACCAGCTACTCGGATTTCTCCATTTCGAATTCTTATCTTTAAATGACGAGAATGAAGACATTCTTCAAGTTTTTGATGTGATTTCAAAACTCTAGATACGAAACAAAACAAAGCAAGACCGAGGTCTTGAAAGTAATTAATTGACGAATAGAAAATTCCGTGCACGGTTTGCTCTCGCTTTTTGTAGTTGAGGGGAAATATGCCCCGCGCTTGCAGGCCGTTGTAACTCTATTGGGAATATTGCTTTTTTTTTCTGGGGCACGGAAAATTTCCATCCTACCTATGCAGTTGAAATACGCCCGTTTCTCACGATTGCCTAACTTCACTCTGTCAGTTGCAAACACTTTAAAACTTGACCCTTTCCCTCTCTCTAAATTTCCTGAATACAAGTCTTATGAAAGCTTAATAGCACTGAGTTTCTGTTCTTTATTTATTTTGAACTGTTAGTTGAGATCGTTATTTGAAAAGCTTGAAGTGTTTTGAGGAACCTGAAGTGTAAAGTTTCAGCTCGCAGGGGATACACGCCACGGGACAGCACGAAACGGGCGTTGCACGTATTTTTAGAAAGAAGTGCAAAAACCTAAACGGTGTGATGGAATGGCGATAAGGGCATGCACGGTGTGCTCGGTCATATGTATTTAAAGATAAATGATCTGAGGAATTGGTGGGGTGAAGTAGCGGCTTAGAAAATGAGGTTGCTATGTAATAATACCACCCTTGAAGTGAAGAAATGTTCCAAACGAATAGAAATCAAATGAAACTATAGAATATTATTCTCTATATTATTGTTTCGGTATAGCTCTTAAAAGGCGGTAATTGATACGGTTTTTAGCCAGTGTGCTGCTCTATCCTAGATTTCTCCTTGACCTCAACACGCACGCTCTGGTCTCTCAATAATGGTTAATGATCAAAATCTTAATATCTGTATATGCAAGCAGTAGGCGGTACTTTACAGGTTGAAAAATAAAATTAGGTTATGGAAGTCTACGAAGTAATGTCTATTACTTTGCTCTATCCTGTGTAATATAAGTTGACCCCCAAGCGAAAACGCGTATGAACACTTCAAAGTTATAAAATAATCAACATTAATTACTTCATTTAGAACAAGGAAATATTCATTAGGCCTCTATGAGAATTATTATAGTAAAGCGTATTGTACTAACTTATCGGAAAGTGCTTTAACATTTGAAGTATTTTTTCTGCATGAAAGGACGTAATGCGCCAATTTACAATACGCAGAAGACAGTGGTTATAATATCCCACTAGCACATTCGCCTAAAATATTATTTTGCTTTTACTCCTTGAAGGCATTCATTTATTAGAATCTCAAGTGCCGAGGCGGTAGATCGATTAGCTTATAGGCTGAAAAGGTAACGACTTGGGTTTTACAAATGATGCGAACATAACAATTCCATAGCCTACTGTGAAATTACCCGTATATTACTGCTATAGTGATATGGTATCAGCTGGTTCAATATATCAACTTCTAGGAAATTTCCTAGAACTCTAAATACAAATACCAAGGTGGCCATCAATTCTAGGGTCAGTTCACCACGACGCGTTGAATTCATACCAACAAAAGCCAAAATGCGGTTTTTCACGGGCTTCCTCCTCGCTATAGCATGCACAGCAGTCCATGGACACTGTACACCCCCCATTCCCTAACTCCTCCAAGCAAACAAACACATCTAATCCAACCCCCAGACACGTTCCCCCGCCTCGTCGTGAACGGAAAACCCGAGGCAAAAGACTGGTCCGTAACGCGCATGACCAAAAATGTCAACAGCAAAAGCGGAGTGGAAAGTGTTGCCAGCGGCGATATACGCTGTTACCAATCCAAAAATGCAGACAATATTACTACGATTCCGGCTGGTGCAACTGTGCATTTTATTTCGACGCAGCAGGTCAATCATCCGGGTCCTTTCCAGTTTTATCTTGCGAAAGTTCCAGCGGGAATGTCGGCACAGACTTGGGATGGGTCTGGGGAGGTATGGTTTAAGTTCCATACGGAGATGCCGGCGATGACGAAGGATAAGCAACTTACTTGGCCGGGTCAAAGTACGTATAAGCGTTCTACGGAAGCTCCTACGTTGAAGATTTTCCCTCTTTAAAAATTCACATAGTATGAATACTTGCTTACACATTCTCTCTCTCCGTCTTCAAACAGATGAATACAAAACCACCAACGCCACAATCCCCAAAAGCGTCCCAAGCGGCGAATACCTCCTTCGCGTCGAACACATCGCCTTACATCTCGCCAGCGCCCCGAATAAAGCGCAATTCTATCTTTCCTGCGCGCAGGTCAAAATAACAGGAGATGGAAATGGGAATCCGGGTCCGCTGGTGGCTTTTCCGGGTGCGTATAAGACGAGTGATCCGGGAATTTTGATTAATCTTGGTGCGCTTGCTACGCCGGATAGCTATGTGCCGCCGGGGCCGGCGGTCTGGAGTGGTTGATTTGATGGATAGTGTGGTGGTGGTGAGTGGTGTTTTGATGTGTGGAGGGAAGTGCGTGGTTTCTGTAGGTCGTGCACGTTCTTTGGCGAAATATAATGTTCTAAAATGTAAACAATGCTATCGCAAAATTAAGTGCAGATTTTTATGACTCTAGTACTCGTTATAAACTTGTAATTGAATCTTCTTGTGTTTCTAGATATAGTAAAGTGCCTGTGACGGCGCAAAAATGTTATGGGAGAAAGGGGCGTTCCGGTGCTATATAGCCCGACCCTTGATCTCTCTTTAATTCCCAGTCTTTTTCTCATTACTTTAGTGCAGATTGTCTCTATGCTTTGTGCTTTGCGTTAGGTACTCTAACAAAAAATTTAATTTTAAATTTAGGGAGAAATACTAACGATCCTATATCAACTTAATATCTACCTCCGCAAACCTCGTAATAGCTTCCCCATTCATAAACCCATTCAAATAAACCTCCCCTATAACCACGTATGCTCCGTTTTCCGCCCTCAAAAGAATCGGATATTTGCATCCTCTTATAATAGTAACCACGTCGCCATATCTCGCCTTTAACGAACAGAGCCCAATTACCCTTCGCACATTCCTTGATTGATAACGAGGATTCAGAAGCTCAATTGTAAACAGTAGCCTCCAAGGCACAATGGCCTTTTTGAAAAAGTACCCGCTGACATCCGGCCACTTGGGATCCTCTCGAGAGTTACTCCCAGCCTCGTACAGCTTGCTGCATAAGCTTGCGAAACTTCGGAAAGGGAGTCTGCGTTTAACTTTAGCGGGATGCAAAGTGTTGCTTGCCAGCATTTCGTAGAATGTGCGAATGGTACTATCCGAGGGTGGGCTGGTAGCATCACCACTGCAGTGGGTCGAGGCAGAGCTGAGATTTTGTAAAGATGCCGCAAATTCGAGCCAATTGAACACCTCCTTGTTCAGTTTGCTGTTGTGGGGCCAGGAATGCAGTCGGGTGATAGAATCTAAGACGATTGCTCTCGCCAAGAGGGTGTTCCCATCGGGGGAGAAGCTGACGATTGACTGTGTAGACTTAGATGCGTCGCAGGGTTGATTCACTATATTGTGCCAAGGATAGTATGTTATCCAATTAGGCACCCAAGAAGGCAATATGAATTCCTTCTTAGAACGATTCTGGCAGCAGGCTAAAATGTCAAGGCGTCCAGAGTCATCGACATTTCGCCCAACTCTCGTGTAAGCGATGGCCAGGAGTCATAATTTCCCAGCGGCGCAACAGGAGTCCTCTCAATGAGGTCAGCTAAACAAATAACGCCCTTAACTATATAGCCAACCCAATAGAACCGCGCACGCCTGAGACCGCAGAGTAGCCAAATTCTCCGCCGAGTTGGGTTTGCGACGAGCTCTTGGATCACCCAGAGCCTCCTCCAGTACGACCGTGAGAGAATTTGACAAAAGCCGTCCCAGTGTAACTCGTATGCAGGAATCCATAATTTTGAAACAGCCTCTTGAGTTTTTGAACCATTTTCAATACCCTTAACGTCTTCGACAGCGAGTTCAAAGTGATTGATCAACTCAATCCCAAGGCTGCTATTCCCTTTCTCTATACCAAGCCACACATCGATATCATCGGCATCATGGTATATTCTTGTCATCAGGCGGACTTGTTGTGCCCGCTCATCAAAATCCCTTTGGTTGATACACAGAGCATCGATCCAATAATACCATGGGTCATTCAGAATATGACCTAACGCAAGTCTCAAATTAGGCGTCGCTGGTACCTCATGACCGTTCAGCAGGACTCCAACTAAGGGCCGGAGGACATCGGGATCTCCCCACTCATAAGATAGTGCTTGATAGTGGAGGTCTTTTTAGTCGAGGGACGCTACTTCAAGATCGCAGTGTATAATAGCCTCGTCAGCTGAGTGCAATACACGTATGAGTCGTATCTCGTGCTGTTGGCTTTTCAGTGGTTGGTAAAGGGATCCAGAGTCCATTTCTTGATCGGAAGGCGAGGAATTATCTTACGTTAGAAATACAATCAGGATTGTTCTGGAAGAGGTTTCTTCTTGAAATATGTCGACCATGTTTGAGCAGGCCACAGGCCTTTAGCTGTACCTCGGTGTTGTGCTGTAGTAGCTGGCATCATGAACAGTGATAGGCTCGGTTGGTGGTGCACTCGGGCTATGCAAGACTATAACTATATTCTTCCCTTCCGCCAATCATAGTGAATCTTACGTATTAGTCTGCTATTATCAAGGGTTTCTGCTCGGGTTAAGAATTATTTTAAGTATTATTATTATTATTATTATTANACCGATNCGGCCNAANGGCTATNCGNGGTCTCTNTTAAGTTANAATCCTTAGGAAACCGCNAGGGCNAGAGCCCNTANNGACAAAAACCTAAGCTCTATCTNTCGCCTTATNTCGATTTNGTTTCCTCGTAGCCTATCGTACCTTTTTNACCGTCTATAACGGTATCTTNCGTCCCCCCCTTCTTNCCTCCGGACAGCCCCGTATCCCTTCTATAGCACTACCTCTATCTCTACCTTATACCCCTAATAAACGTGCCTCTTGCCCTAAAAGCGATTATAGGTACTAACCCGGATTCTATAAGTTACCGGTGACTTCTAGGTCACTATTATAGGAGGGTAGACTAAGCCCTCCTGTTAGCACTTGATATTATCTAGAAGGCCTTCCTAGTTAATTACGGCTTATAAGAAGAGCCCCTTCACTAGAGATCTTACCCTCCTACCCCTCCTACCCTAGTCTTCCTGCCTCCCGTATACTATACTGATCTCTAGATCCCTTGCCCCGTATGTTCTATATGTTCTATATATTCTTAGAGGTGCCTATACTCCGCTAGGGACCCTACTATATACTAAAAGCCTGTTATAAGGAGACGATTTCGGCCGTTTCAAGGGTCACTACTTCTCGGCTTGTCGATAGAATAATAGGTAAGGTATATAGACTAAAGGTCGTGCTCATATAAGAGACAGGGTTGTTATTATCGCGTTTAGGGGGCGCGTCACTCGTCTCTCTATCGTTAATGACTATATTAGTGTTTGTTTTTCACGTGACTAGTAAGTCTTCTAGTGGTGCCCTAGCACCCTTCCATACCTTCGTCGACTTTGTTCGATGATTCTAGAGGGTTGTGGTGATTCGGTGTCGTGTCGCGACGTCTACGCGTCCCCCCCTATAGGTCGCCAACGACGATAACTCTATAACGAATAGAGCTATCGACGTCGCGATTATAGGGGAGGGACGGCGGTAGATCGTAGAGCCGTGTGCACTAGGTTTTAAGGCTTCGTTTCTAAAAGGTGCGTCCTTCGAAATTCTGTGTTCCCTCTAATCGTTAGGTAGTATAAATTTATAATAAAGCGGTATAAGGGCGGCTTATATAAATCAAGTTATTTTATAACTTTATAAAAGAAGTGCGTATAACCTTTTTATTATTTATTTAAATCAAATTCCGAATTATATAAATTAAAATTAAAGTAAATTTAGTTAATTTAATACATTTTAAGATCTTTTATTAAATTTGTTATTAAATTATAAGAAATTTAAAAGTGTATGCTTTAGTGTATTTTGGTAGGGTAGGCGAAGAGTAATAGCCCTAACTCTTACTTGCGTTACTTGCACGAAAGTGTACTTTTTAATGTTGAGAATTAAGCCTATTTAAACATATACGGGTGAATACTGGTCAGGTCACGGAAATGGGGAAGCGAGAGGCTTCAACGTGGCAAGTAACCGTACCTACTGGCCTCACCAAACTTGGAACGAAGAGGGAAGGACTGGGCCAACTACCCAAGTAAGGGGGAAGGCTGAGAGCTGGCTTGATCCGACCCCACAATCTCGAAGGTGCCTCGCAATCACAAGCTAACTACGAAGTCACGGCGATGGCTCATCTATTCTCTCCTATCAGGCCGCAAAAGTTCTCTCGGCATGAAAAAGTCGTTGTAACTGCTATCACGGAGTTCTCCAAATTAGGCCATTTTCACCAGTAAGGTGAAGCATTTATTGCTTGAAAACAGAGAAGTTTTGGTACCGCGTCGAGCATCAAAGGAAACACCGAAGGGCAGGCTTAAAAGTCAGAAACCCACATGAAAGTATACAGAACTAACACAACTCCCTTCCAAATTCCAATTCAGAAGCTCTGGCGTAATTGAAACAATATTCATGCAATCTGTGGCGTGGATTCCTTCATTAGATCATGCCATTCTTGATCAACCAGTTTCGGCAAAGCTGAGAACCAAGTCATACATGCCAGATGCCGGTCCAAATTCCTCACGTTCCTTCACCCGTCCTGAAAATATGAGCTGATAGTTAGACTTGCTGGAAAACTGCCCACTCCCCATAAAGTCTGCAGGAGGCCTACCATCCGGCGTGTCAATCGTCCAAACTGGGGTGATAGTCAAAGCTCCTGGTAAACTGCGAGCAGCGGCGCGAGAATTGAGAACTTTTCTCAATTGGGCCAGAACATAGGCAAGTCCATGTGATTTTTCCTCAGAAAGAATATCCGAAATCTGTTTATCATCCTTCAACTGATAAACTGCAGTCCATGGCTCGACTAACGTGTCTATGATTCCACGTTCCTTAACACATCGGTAGGTATCAAGTCCAAATACTGCAACGTATGAGGAATTAAAAACGAAGGTTTCTTCCACCATTGGTGGGTAATTTCGGTTTAAACCATAGCCATAACCTGGTTGTTGGCTATAACCTGGGTATTGGCTATAACCTGGGTGTTGGCCATAACCTGGTTGTTGACCGTAACCTTGGACTAAAGGGGGTCCCACCAATATTTCGGAACTTCGAATATCGATCTCAAGGAGACCCATAATCTTCTCGTATCCATCTGTAATAAACCTGTTGGTGAGACTGTCCCAGAGATGTTCGGGTCTCTTCCTGACATCGAACTGGAAATCGGACTCATTCTTGATCTGGAGGTCAAAACGACGCGTAAGTTTCGCTTTGAGTGCAAGAGGCTCTGGCTGACTAATGACCTTGGGAATATAGACAGGAGTCACCTCAGTCAATGGAAATAACCCACCAGAGGTCGCATAATACACATCAGTCCAGCGCCGAACATAACTATATGCAGTTCTGACAAGTTGAATGGCAATTATTGCGTCAGTTGCCTTAGTTGGCACACAGTTGAGAAACAATAGGTATTCATTTCCGCTCTGACCCAAGCGGGTTGTGATATGAAACCCTCTGTTGGTGATTGTAAAATCTGCTCTTGGAGTGCCAGGGTCCACAAGATTCTGAAGACTACCACAGTGTGAGAAGTGCGCAGGCGATGGCGCGAGTGCGCCTTGAAAGTCTTGGCCGTGGCCTTTGGTTTCATTGGATGTCCATGCGAGCAGGGAAAGGTCGTTGTTTTCTTGCGCGATGGCCTCTTGAAGCCGCAGGAAGGCCTTCGATCCCTCTCCGTATAGCATCGGCAGATTTACATCGAACAATCCAAAGAGACAATATGCGAGGTCTTCCACTCTAGTTGTGCTTCGCTTTGCCGCCCCTAGTTAAAAATGGTAATCAGTATGTTCCTCCGATTAGACATAGCGAATGAGACCACTTCGGGTTGCGTCTCAGCCACCTTACATACTGAGGTGGGACATATTAGTCCCAAGAATTAGAGACTGGAGTAACAAATTGAAAACCCTCGATAAACTCACAAGACATTCGCCTCGCAACCGGTATAGATGGGAGCACATCGTTATTTTCTAGCACTTCGATGTCGATCCCAGTAATTTGTGACAGCTGAGCCTGCAGGGAAACTTTGTCTCCGATATAAATCCACCTCCTATCATAGAACTCAATGTCATTGGAAGCAATGAGCTCTTGCAGCGTCCAACCACGAGCAAACCACCTGCAATTGGGGAGGCTGTTTCGCATCTCCCTTTTGACAATCGCATCAGGAAGATCAGAGAGGAAAACGAAGCAGGCAGCCGAATTCTTGTACCACCGGAACATTGAGTTGATAGCTTCTGACAATTCGGCACTGCTGCTTTTATCAATACCTGCAAATCCCAGAGTCAGTACTCAGTGGTGCCTAAAGAAGACAGGATATGGAATTAAAGCAATGTTTCATGAGGTGTGAGCTCTTAAAATATGTCCAGAAAGTAGACAAAAAGCTCGCGAGACAATTGAAGTAGGTAGCAATTGCTCCGAGAATAACACTTACAACAAGTGTCTACCCACGCGTACTCGATGCCACGTTCACGGGCTAGTTGGCACGTCTGTTCAATCTTTGAGAATCCCGGCTTCGTCCTTGCATGGCTAAGCTGCGCGAATTCCTGGAAGGTAACCTCGCCATCTGCCCATGTGTGGGAGAGGATTGCATAAGTGCAACTTTCTGAGTCTATGACAGCCGAGCGAGCGAGTGTTGTGGTATTGATCAGCCACATGGCGGCACACCGTATCAAAACGGGGGGTGTGGGGGCGAAGGCACGTAAGGCGTACGGGAACTGTCAACAGGCAGAAAGAAGTCGGCTCGTTGTGTGCTGCTAAATATTGGGAAGGGCATTGGAAGAGTGCGCTTAAAAACACGTCTTGAAGAGGTTGACGCTTCGCTCCGCCGCACTGCAGGTTGCCAGGGGTCGTTGTGGCTTGAATATAAGAACCCTGGGCACAGCTTTACTCGATTTCCCGCTTACGTTCCCACCCCGGTTGAATTCCCACTTATATAATCCACCCCACTACCCACTTCAAAAATTAATAATTAAACAATTATAAAAGATAATAATTTATAATTAAAGATATAAAGATATCAGTAGTTAATATATAAGAATATAACCTTTTTAAGTACCCTGTTTAAAAATACGTAGTGTTTTTATAACCCGACTGTCACGAATCTATACGCACGTGCGGGCCTAGGCCTGAGGCTCGGCTGCGACCAATGGGAACAGCACAGAGAACCAGGGTCCTAAGTCATGGGTGTCACGTGACGAGTCACATGGCATAAGCGGATAGACGGGATAGACAGGATAGTCGGGAAGCCATGGATAGCTAATGTTATCTAGGCTATCCGCTGGTTAGGGGGATCTATATGTCACAGACCTAGTGCAACGCACAGTCCTGTGACTAGTGAGACTCAGACAGTGTGGCGCTATATGCGACAGGAGGCTGCGACACGTCCCCCTAACCCCTTATCACGTGACCTCGCTTGCCAGTACTCACCTCCTGTATATAAGGCCCCTTCAGGGCCACCTCTCCTTCTTCTCTCCTCAGCTTAGTTTCTTCGTTAATATAGCACCTTCTTACAAATACGTCTTACGTGACGTCAGGGCCTTCGTGCCTTTATAGAGCCGTAACAAAGGGAGCGTTCTTAAAAGAGGTCTATAACTAATCGTTTTATAAGTCCTACTTCTCGTCTTTAGCCACGGCCTCTATCGCGACCCCGCCCTCTACCCCTAGGTGTTCCTCGTCCTCTTCCGGCGGGTTTATTAGGACAGGCGTTAGTACGATAGCTAGGTTTCTTATAGAAGAAACATATTTTTCTGTCTATTAGTCGTTTACGTTCGTCTATAGACATCTATAGTCGTTCTATAGCGTTTAGTTCTTATAGGTTACGAGCTAAACTTCTAGAGGCTGTCCGTCTTTATCTAAGTCGACCGGTGTTCTTCTCTCTTTATCTCTCCTATAAGCGGTTGTCGATCCTAACAGCTGTCTTAATTATATCAGGTAAATTAGTTAGTATTAGTCCCTTTACGATTTCGTCTTTAACCCTATCTTTTAATCCTTTATAAAAGCGAGTAGTAATAGTAATACCTATCTAGGTAGTTTTATTAGCGATTCCCTAGAAAGTAGTTATATACTAAATTACTAACCCCTTTTATTTAAGGCGGATGATCTCCTACTAGGCTTCCTAGACCTCGTTAAGGTTTCTAAAGACCCGAGTGATCTCGGTCTCGAACCCCTTAGGTCCCTAGAAGATCATAATAGTAGTTAGTATTATAAGTTTAATATATTATTAGTTCTTATAAAAGTCGATCAAGAACGGCTTAATCTATTTTATAGTAGTATCCTTTAAATAGGTAGTGAGTTATAAGGATCTCTTAATATCGTCTTTAAACTTATCGTGTTTAAAGTCGAGGTAGATCTAGGCTTATAATAAGAACATAATAAGCTTATTATAGGCTCTTATAAATCTTTCTAGTACTAGAATCTTTAATACTTCGTTTGACTCGAGTATAAATTCCTAGTTAATACTAGTTATGATTTTAGGTTTCTTTTCCTTATTATAAAGACCTTATTTAATTTCTTACTAGACGGTCCTACTAATATCTTATAAGAATCGAACCTTAGTTTCTTCTTCTATCTTATTAGTTACGTCTAGGTTATTATTGTCTAATAAGTCTTTTTTAAGAAGAAGGGTGACTATATCTTTAATAACCACGTCAGGTCCTAGAGTACCGAGATTCGGCTAGGGTCTAGTAGAGCCTCGTAGGGCTCGTGAGCTACTAGAGAGGTTAGACATAGTGTTGTTTGCTTTATATACTTTAAGGTAAAGAGGTGCTTAAAGTATAACGTTCTATTATTATATAAGATCTCGATATTACGTAAACGGGGTTTACTTAGCCTTAGAAGCGTTAAGTAGGTTCTAGTAGAGCGTTATCTTAATCAAGTAATAATATTAGAATATAAGTTAAGTATACGCTCTAATATAGGAAAACTATACGGCTATATAGGTTATTAATTATATAGAGTCTAAGAGCCCTAGAGTCCTAGTACTAAGGCGACTCCTTAGATTCGGGACTCTACCACGTGACCCCGTCATATGATCGTAGGTCGTGACATATATATACTAAAGAAGACGTTATACGAGTACTCGAGGAAGTCGTAAATAGCGTATCTATATAAAAGGCTAGTCTCGACTATAGAGTTCTAAGGACTATACTTTAGAATCGTATTAAAGGCTACGAATCGTATTAAGAAGCAGCTATACCTCTTTAAAAGCTTTCCCTGATTTAGGAACAGCGTTTAACCGACTAGGTACTAGTCTAAGAGAGCCTAGGGCTTTGCCCTACTTATTCGTAAATCAAGGACTTCGCGTAGCGGATATTAGCCGTATAAGAAGACACTACTATACTCGGAAAACAGTAGATATAAGGCTTTCTTAGACAGAATCTGATTCTATAGACTAAAAAGTAACTTTAAATTAATTCTATATATATTAATAGTATTATAACTAATATAATTAATGTTATAGCGTACGCAAGCAGTATAAATCAAGTAGTACCTCTGTTTCTTAGAATTATCGACGAAGAAGAGAAGAAGCTAGATATAGGAAGGACTGTCGTCTTAAGGGAGCGCAGCTCCTAGACTAGTCCTAGAACAGACTAGCTCGGAACCTCCGAACATGACTCGCACTAGATCTGTTATATCACCCCCCCCCTTTTTTAAAAGCTTACCCTCAAGCGACTTCTATACTACCTCTACCTCTCGTATAGCTAACTCTAGCGAATTATTTAACCCCTCTGACTATATATCGTCGTCTAAGGCCGCTATTATAACCTTCTGGCCTGAACTGTAGGGCTAGGTAGGGTAGTCAGTAACCTAGTGATCACTACTACTATAGCGTACGCACCTGCTAGCACGCCTGAGTTGTTGTCTTTGCGGCGGGGTAGTAGACCGTGCTATATTCATTACTACGAGCTATAGGGACGTATCGATAGTAGCAATCTCACTAAGGTCTATAGGCTCGCTGTGCTAGACGATATGCGGAGGATGTGCTGAACTCGCTAGCGTATAGGAGGGACGGGACTAGTGATTTGTCGAAGTAGAAGGAGGAGGAGGAGGAGCTACCGAGTAGCCTAAAAGCTGTTATACTACTCGTACGAACTTCGAGTAGTCGCGGGGGAGGGAGAGCTGTTATATAAGCTAGGAATAAATCGAGGACGAGAGGCTATTATAGAAAGCCGTAATCTTATTAACGTCTAGCTAATCTTGTCTCCTAGCCTTATATAAAACGCGCTCGAACTTCGTAATATATATAAGGGTAGAGTCTAAGCCTTGTTTAAGGGTATATAAACGGTCTTCTGCTTTCTATACCTTGTTCAGATTATTATATATATATAAGAGCTAGCTAAGGATCGTCTTATAGTTCTATCTTTCGTCTTCTTCTACCTATATAAGTTATAGGAAGACTATCGCTTATATACTATTATCTAGGTTTAAGTATATATAATAGAACTATATTATAGCGTCGCTAATTACTAGTCCGTCTATACGTAGCTTTGCTTTGATCGAGGGGAGCCACGTATCGAACTTATAGGCTTACCTAGAGAATTTCTTAAGGTCAGGAAGAGAGGGCTTCGGTCGCTAGCTCGTATAGGTAGCGCGTAGGAGGTCTAGTTCGTCGCGCTGTCGCTATATCTCGGCTTATAACTTGCTGATCACGAAAGAGAACTCTTAACGAAGGGTCTCTATATCTATAGATAGATATAAGGAGTATATATAGAGGTCGTAGAGGTCGTACGACTTAAGAAGGTGTTAGAAAAAGGTAAAATTAAGGGTAGAGAATCAGGTTATAAACATAGATATAAATAAAAAGCGTAGACGTGATACTCTAGCCTTAACTAGAGGGTCGATAATAATATTATAGTATATATAAGCAGTATAAATCAAGTAATACTCTCTGTTCTTAGAATTATCGATAAAGAGAAGAAGAAGCTAGATATAGGAAGGATAGCTGTCTTAAGGGAGCGTAGCTCCTAGACTAGTCCTAGAATAGACTAGCTCGGAACACGTGACTCGCACCAGATCTGTTATAGCTAGATCGTCTAGAGGGGTAATATAGAAGAATCGGGTTAAAAGGCCCGTACGGTACCGAGAACACTATATAAGCGAAGAAAAAAAAGAGAAAAAGAATTAAAAAAGATATAAGTTAACCTTAATATATATATAAATTCTTTATATACTTATTAAATAAATTAATTTAGTTATTTAGAGTTCTAAACCCGTTTAAAAAATATATAACTAAGTCTTTCTATTACTATTATAAATACTATTCGTATTATTCTTCTGACTATTAGCTTTACGTAATATAAGATAATATATAAAAAAGTATAAGAAACTAAGTATTCTATATTTATTTATCTTTCTTTTCCTTAGAAATCACTTTTTAGTTATTCTTTTACTCGAGCTTCTTTTTTATTATATATAACTATATATAAGTCGAGTATTAATATAGATATATTTATTAGATAGTTCGTATATAATATATTATTTATAAGACGATTTATATATATTATCGGCCTTTAGTTATAATAATTAAATTTAGGTATTATCTATTCTTATCTATTAATTAGAGTTGTTTCTAACGATTTTAGATTAAATAAATAATATAATTAGTTTATTAATATCTATTTAAAGAAAATAGAAATTAATATTAAAACCTAAGAGATTATTAAATACTAGCTATTAATCCGACCTATAAATACGTATTTATTAACTACGTCCTTTATAAATATATATAGTTATACCTATACTCTTTATATATACTCTTCTCTAAAAGAAAATCGAGCTTTAAGCTAATTAAAATATAGTTCTAGTTTAATAACTTAGTCTAGTCTTTTTATATCTAGTTATTATAATTATTATTTTAATCTTTTAAAATCAGAGTCTATATTAATCTAATAAGTCTATTTAATATATTATTTAGGTCTTTATTAATATATTTTTAAATATAAGTATTTGTGATGCGATAGCGTCGAAGGTCTGTGTTATCAGCGGAAGCCACGTGATAGTCACGCGACTAGTCACGCGGCCCGGGCGGACTTCGGCTACAGCGCAGCTACAGCGCATTCTTGCCTTATATAACGTGCTAAGCGTATTCCCCCTACGAGTAAATACTATAGTCTTTTGGCCCAGCGGGCAGTGCGATCTAGAGCTTAGCGATCTATGTTATAGTATTATAAACTTAAGACCTATTATTTATATATTAATAAAATTTAAAAATATAAAAAAGAGCGTAAATAGAAAACTAGAAGACTATATCTAGTAATCTATAATATAAATAAACGATATAATAAAACTTTAATCAAGAATAGAATAAAAGAATATCTATATATAATATATCTCTATATTATAGCCTAGAACCGATATTAAGACGGGTTCTCGTTCTAGATATAAAAGTTAGCTTAATTTCTACGCCTTTCTAACTCAGGCTTAGGCGTAAAACCAGGAATAACACGGTACGCGGCTTTCTAAGGCCGATTCCTCGATTTCACCTCCCTTGTTTACGCTAATCTACCCTCGGGGAAACCGCCTCTTAGCTAAAAGGCTCTAACCCGCTGTCTATTAGGCGTAGTATCTCGTTATACGAACACTATAAATATTATAAAAGTATTAGATTAATAACAAGTAAAGATCTATCCTATGTTATAGAGCACTCAGGCAGACGTAAAGTAAACAGTGCTCTATTACTTAGAATAATCGACGAAGAAGAGAAGAAGGGGAAGGGAGAAGCTGCTACGTATTTAACCTCTGCCCGAACCTCGCTTAGGCCTAGCGCCGTCACGTGTAGAACAGGTCACGTGAACCAACTCCGTGACATCCTATTATTAATATATATTAGTTTCTAATCGTCTATAATTAGCCTTACCTTAATAGCTCGAAATACCCCTCTTTAATCACTTATTTCTAAGCTATAGATAATCTAAAACTTATAATAGACTTTATATAATAGAATTATATCTCTTCTAACCTAGAATATATAACTATATCTATAACCTCTCCTTTTAATAAACGATCTTAATTATTCTTCTTTATTTACGTCTTAAGAAATATTATATTAACCTTTATAAGAAGTACTATTAAAAACCCGGTAAGCCTTTTCGTCTTAAACTATTTATCTTTAGCTAATAATATCGAATTTTCTTTATAGCCTATTCTTTAAAATCCTTTTACTTTATATAATTCATATACTATTCTAAAGTTTATAGTTATAAAGAGAGCTTATAAATATATATAATAACCTAAATATAATCGAACCTTACCTATTTAATAATATATATTAATATATAGTTTCTTTTATTAAGCGTAAGTTTTTAATAAGTTAGCCTATCTTTTAAAAGTTTTAAGAAAAGAAGAAAATCAAGAGCTAGATGTTTTAAGTAATATAAAAAGACCTTTAGATATAATAAATTTTAAGATTGACTAGATAAAAATAAAATATTTAAAGAGACTTTAATATTTATTCGTATTAACCTTTAAGATCCGTATATCTAATAGCGCTCTTAAGGAATAGTCCGCCTACTATAAATCGATTATATAAGTCCTAGAACGATTTAAAGATCTTTTAGATATAAAACGGTTCCTAGAAACACTATCGGCTATGTTTTAATATTTATAAAATATTTTATTAACCTTAAACATTATTTAAGACTAACTATTAGAAGAATAGGGATATAAAGATACTAGGGATAAGATAAAAGACAAGAAGCGTTAACGAATAAGTCCGAATTATTATTTATAGTCTAAACCTTTTAATTTTTAATATAGAAATAAAGAGCTACTCTTCTTAGATAATACTAGAGTTATTATTATAAGGATAGCCCGTATATATTATATAACGCCTATAGACTTTAATACGCTAAAATTACTATAAAGCGACCGAAAATCTCTCTTAAATCATTCTTAAGACCTAAACTATTCTAAAAAGTTTCTTTAAAGACTAAAAACCTAATATAAATCTAATCCGGTTTATATATAAACGATATTTTTAGCCTTATTAGGATTTTTATAATATACTTATATAAAAATTATAGTATACGAAAATAGGGTTTATATAATCGATTTAGTACTTTTATATCAGGCGTTTAGGAATAGATAAAGAATATATGTTTTTAAGGCCTAATATATATAATTATAATATAATAAGAGGCGAGGGAGAGAGAAGGGAAAAGACTAGAAGAAATAGGATAAGCGGCTATATCTGGCTTAGGTTAGCTTTAATCGTGCTTATAGATAAAGAAAGGCTTTTTATATATACTCGGCGCTTTTTAGTATTTCTTTATTATCTGAAAATCAGGTAACCTATAATACCTCTCTTCTAAATATAGATTATAAATCATTATAAGATTACTATATTAGTTTATCTACTAAAGCTAAAAGATATATATACGAAAGGGGGATACGAAAGTACTAGAGAAAACCTTAAGGTTCTACTTTCTTATAGTTGAGGTAGCCTGCCCGCTACTTTAAAATCTAACCCCTGATATTAAAATAAACCTAAATACGATATATTTAGGAGTAAAATAGGGAAATCTACGCGTCTAGATCTAAAACCGCTACTATAAGATCTCGAGCGCTATAACACGCTAAAATTTCACCCTATATTAAGAGGCGTTTAACGACTAGGAGCGGTTGCCCGGGAGAGTAATTACGGAATTAGTAGATTAATCTTAATCATTTATTTAGTCGGACCCTAAAAGAGATTAGACTTTAAACTACTAAGGCTAATAGCGTAACTCTGATCTCTCTTTTATTAGGCGAAAATTATATAGACTCAATTATAGGACTAGACAATCTCTACTTGGGATCACAATTCTAAGGAAATACGTGCGTGAGTAGCTCACCTGTTATAGCCTTAATCTCTCGAATCAGGCATCTATATCTAATAACGTCTAGTATAATTTCGGTTCCTCTATATTATTACACCAGGTTTTTGTCGTCATATATTTTCTTTTTGTTTATCTGCCCGCCTTGAGCCCAGTATTTGATTTCCGTTCCGTATACTCTGATCTAGCTTGTAGTCGTGGCAGCGACAGGTGGAGGAGGACATCGAGCATCCTTGATATGCTTTCTCGCCTTACTTTCCGGCATTTCATACAGCCTGGATTTCGCAAATCCCTGCTTCTCAACAGTCCAAGCTGGAGGAAAGCGATACAAGCGGAACTGAACAAACTCAAATTGAGGCTCTAGGATTTCTAAGACCATACGTCAGTATACAATTCATGGCCAGGATTGAAAGTATATCTTACAGGCCGGTGGGAGAAGATAGCTCTCAGTGAGGTAATGGAGAAATTTGCTGTGGGAAACCCCGATAACATGAATGTTCTTCTCTCCAGTATGCGCCCTGAGGCCGAACTCCTTCCATCTACTGCCTTTGGGAGCCACCTCGGCCAATTGGTGTAGCTCTTTGCGAGTAGTTTCGGCCCTCTCCTGCCCATGTTCTACAACCCATTCATCTTTCTTCCATTTATCGGGGACAATTGCAGTGAGATATTTTGGCCGCGACTGTGGCTTGGAATATCCTTAAGTGTCATCCCCTTGTTGTACGAAGTAAACTTATTCGAGCAGTCACGAAGCGCCGGCCAAACAATATTTTCGATTCAAATCTCATATCTAACTTCCTATTCGTAGTCAAAAGAAGACGCAGATAATCATGTGCCACTGGAAACAAGTGTTCCGGCAAAAATTGACGCCCAGGAACTCGCAAGGGTGTCTGTCTGTTTACCTTCACATGGCTATTTCAAGTATGCAAAATTTGCTTTGACTGCACGTTTCAAGTCCCAATAGCTGCCAGTACCAAGTAAACAACCGCGCTAGTGCTGCAGAACCTTGGCATTAAAATAGTTGGTGGAGGCACAGGTGCAGAGGCTGATGCTTATGTGTCGTGTAATCAGTAAGTCAGCTGGATTATGCTCATGGTATCCTCTTCTGGCCCCCTCGCGAATCGGTTATAGTTTCTATATTATCTCCATATTAATTTTGCTAGTGCCTATTGTTTAGAACACAGTCACCTTTTTGAATCTATTAAGATGCCGTGATAGTATCCGTTCTCGCTCCCTTGTGGAACTTACAAGGGTCCCTTTCGGTGCCGGTTTTGGACACCTCTTGTCCAGTCGCACTCTAGGAATGCAGCCCCACGATTTACCGAACATCACTAATTCAACATTACCACATCCGAGTGTCTGACTGACTTCAATTTGCCGAGAACTTATTTAAATTTGCTGCTACAAGAACTTGTGCTTAAATATCCTATGGCAGGCGACAAATGATTCTGTATAGTTATCAAAAAGGTACAAGAGACGGCATTGCAAACCTTTGGGTCCGTCAATGTCGGGGGCTCTTCCTGAGAATTTTATCATACATGCAAGACGAGGTACAGTCTTCCCAGAAGCAAAATTTCACCAAGCAAGGGGAATACGATACCCGGTCCTTCTCTATATAAAGCATTTTGCTAGATCAGGCAACATCGACAAGACTCCGCAGCTGTATCAAGTGATGTAAGGAGCACGACAGCTAGTGTGTTTCCTGGCATCGTGGGATCCGTGCAAATGTGAAATTGGATGAGAAGATGGTTCATACCCAGTTTCTGTGCCTGAGGTATTGAGGTTATGCATGCAAGCAACGCAAGACAGAATCATCTCGGTGCAAGTTGCCTTGATGGAAGGGTATGGCTCTAGATCATCTTGAAGTCGTGTAGCAGGGAAATTATATCGAGGAATGACACCGAAGCAGGGGATTATGCCAGCGCTCATCTCGCCTCTTTGAGCATGGCAGTGATCTAGTAAAATAAGAAGATATCCTAGAGGGACGAAAGTCGGGCAACCAAAGCAAAGCTCCTCAGAGGGCCTAGTTATATTAGCGCTTGACTCGTCCTATTTGCAGGATGCGAATCAGGGGCAGGGGAAAATAAAGAAAGCTTGGTATAGCTTAATCTGTGAGGAGGTGGCTAGAAAGGAAGGCGGGTGGGCTTAGCTAAGTGCCCCTCGGAGCATTACGTCAGCCAGGAAGTGCAAATGGGCGTAAGGCAGTGGCACGGGAAGGGAGTAACCGTGTTGATTACGAATTTCTTTCGCTTATATTATGCACGTCCCCGTCTTACATGCGTACTAGCTGACTTCAGGGGGCGGCTGACTACGAGAGGGGAAACTTAGCTTAAAAGTAAGCTTACGACCATTGCATATATTTAGACGGCAATCCTTCTCCTGTAGAGTGTGTTTCACGGGTAACTTACCTCAGTCCGCGCGTCTAGAAAACAAAGGTTTTTCTTTTTTTTTAGCGAAACGCGGGAAAATACTATACGAATCATGGAATTATTAGGCGATGCAACTAGCTCAGCTTCTTCTTGATTACATGTTTGGGGGCTGCCGTCTCGTAGGATCTGTAATGTTTGCTATTAGCCCCATTACTAATTATTTCATTTCTGCTAAATATAACTTACATTTGTTATGTTAGTTATAGCCTTATATCTGAGAGCCTGAGATCAAGAAGTATAAAGTTTGGATGGCCTCTCGTTGCAGAATTTTATTTTCATCGCCTTCATCGTCTTCATCATCACCTCTCAGCCCCCTTGCTTTTTCTCTATTATTTCATTCTATCTCTCATCGGCTCGGCGTTGTTCTTCATTCGAATCTACACATTCATTCTATTCTCAAAGTCTCCCATAAGACAAAGTTAGGATACTTCCTTGGTCCTCCTCAACAATATGGGTTTTCTTCAATCCGTCTTCCTTGCCTCCGCGGCACTTTCCTCGCTCGCCATGGCACAGGGGGCGACTCAAGACATGTGCATTGGTTACTCTAACGGCAACGGTTATAACGTAGACGTTGTATACCAAGGTGTTCAACAACAGTCTATGTCCTCAATCTGCGGCAACTTCCAGAAAACATTGAACAATTTTCATAGCTTTTGTAATCCTGGCCCAGTAAACTGCAGGACCAACTCAAACGGCAACCTCCTGACTTTCGGGGTGTCGACAAGTGACCGGGACAGCGGCTTCTCTTGTGTTACAGCGGCTTTTGTTCAAACTCTTCAAGCTTCTGTTATTCCAGGACCCGTTGGCCTTGGCTGTATCGATCTGGACCAAGGCACTTCTACTAAGAAGCGCTCTCGCATTGAAGGACCGGTTGAAATTGAGCCCCGCGACCTCTCCAGCCCCAGCTCCATTGCTGGTATCGGCGACCAGATCACTGTCGCCTCCGGCCGACGACTTACACTGACAGCGCTTCAATTCATTGCTCCCGCGGCTGGAGCAGTTGTCCCCACACTTGTTGGTGGTTTTTTCACTTCACTCGTGCCTGATATCGGCACCGCCATGGGAACCACTGGCCAAAATATGGGCACAGCTATCTCAAACTTGAGTCCCTGGAACGTTGTGACGGCTTTCGATGCCGGCGTCAACGGTGGCCCAGGAAACGTAAACGCCAACGATTGGCAAATTATCATTGGGGCTCTTGCTCACGCGCTCCAAAACCATGGAAGCGCTACGGCCCTTGGCGCTAAGTTCTCCGATACCACGACTGGAACGGTCTTGTTGGACGTGGCTATGCTTGTCACCCAAAACTAATAGACGCGGAAAGGCAAAACCCAAAGATGGGGAGAAAGCTTGTAAGCAACTTCCTCAGATCAGCGTGATTGCTAGATAAGTTTTGTGCATATTGGAAGGGATTTTGCGTTCCAAGGTCTTGAGGTGCAGTTCTTGTGTCTGTTTTGTATGCAGGGTTACATACTCGAGGAGTTATATATCTTTGTCTGTGCTTTGAGTCGCTCATTTTGTATTGTTTTATTTTTTAGATTACAGAACACATTCTTTTATAAAAACCATTTGGTTGTATTATGGCATTATCCATTCTGTATCTAAGGAATTTACCAACTATTTGCAAAGGGATTTCAGTCTTGCTTTACCATGCATATTTTGATATGTTCTCAAATGTGGAATCTCGCATCCAATGATTCAAAATATTTTCTAGACTTATTCAAATTTATATGCCCTCGAGATGATCAGCGATCCAGTAACTTCGAGATTCCTAATACTTAGGATATTGCGTACGAATGCGACTTCTTTGATTCCTAGAATCGAAGCTCGCATCTGAGAGGGGCAAGGAACTCACTGAAGACAAGCTACCCTATATAGTCTTGGGCTCTCTCAGGAGGTCCTCTAGCTCAAAAATATGCTCAATTTTGCCTTTAAACATCACCTCCCAGTCAGGCAACTCAAATTGGAAAGACATGCTGTATAGGTCTCTGTATTCGGTTTCCAAGCTATTTACTACCCACTCTATTTCCCGCTTACGTTCCCGCCCCGCTTAAATTCCCACTTTTTTT
>JAAMPI010000984.1:0-21709 GCA_013054445.1 Cudoniella acicularis | reverse complement strand
TGTTGTGGGGAGGGGAGATTACGACGAGGGATAGGGTTGGGGCGGGGATTTTGACGGTGTTGGTGCTTTTGGGGGTTGTTGGGGGGACGGCTGTTATAGTTGTTTCTGAATGAGTGGTGGGGTCTTTTTAGTTTTAGGAGGGATGTGTTTGTTGCGAGTGTTTCTTCTTTGTGTACGTATTACTGCGTTTTTGGAGTTTGGATAGCGGGAGGATATTTGCATGTATGGATGCGTTCTCTTAGGAAATATACAATATATTCCTCTTCTTCTTTTCGGTTTACATAGGTATTATTATTCGCACAGTCTTCCCGCTTTGGCTGTACTCTCATGCGAACTAAATTTGCCATCAAATTTCTATCACCAGCAAATACCAATAAGGGGACTTCCAATTCTAGTTGGAACCAAGACTACTCTAGCCTCTCGCTTAAGCCCTATAAAATACCTGTCTCCCCTTCCAAACTCTTTTCCTTCCTTCGCCAACCTTCTTCTTCCTCTGTCAACTTTCAACATCTCTCGTGTCAGTTACAAACACGACGGCATTTCAATTGCCTTCTCGACTCTATCCCCACTACAAATAGACCACGGTACAACTGTCTCGGCGACGAGATAATGTTGCGATATAGTATTCTTATCGTTACACAACATGCATGCCTGCAGTTTTCAGCCAATTACCAACGCGAGATAACTATGAGGCTTTGATGCTGATGCCTGCAGATGCCCGATTCCCGATGCATCATGCCGCTTAGGTGCAAGGCTGTGGAGGGGGGAGTATTAAAACCGCTCGATCCCCTAACAATGCATTCCACACACTACTGAATCCAACAATTTCTAAACACATGGCTTCAGCCGACCTTACCTCAACAGAAAAACACTCTGAATCCCCGGTAACCGAGAGGGTCTATCGCCCTCTCGACGAGGCACAAAGACAAATCCGGGTTTTGCATATCCTTCCGGCGCTTGACTTCAAGGCACCCATCCGCGCAACTCTCTGCATTATTTCCCTGAGCGACAAGGAGCTACCATTCTTTAACGCCCTGTCCTACTGCTGGGGGGATCCTAAGGTAACCCGACCGATCGTACTTGATGGACAAGAGTGGTGGGTCACTGTCAACCTCGAAGCCGCACTTCGACACCTTCGAAAAGATGACCAAGAATTCATCATCTGGGTGGATGCGGTATGCATCAACCAGGCAAACTTTGTGGAACGAGAGTCTCAAGTCCAAATGATGGCCAACATCTACAGAGGCGCCTCGTCGGTCATCGTATGGCTCGGTGAGGAAAGAGACGACAGCGACCTCGCCATGGACACATGCGTGGAGTGGGGCGGTCATTATGCAAAAGCAGAAGACAAAAACCACTTGCATATCCTGGAGTACGTGATCGAGCCCTTCAACAAACGACCCTGGCTGGCCGTTCGAAATCTCCTCAGACGTCCATACTGGAGTAGACTGTGGATTTACCAGGAAGTACAACTCGCCCGGACTGTGGTCGTCAAGTGCGGGCAGAAAGAGATCTCGTGGGACAACATTGCCGGCCTGAATGAAGCCTGGTATCAAATCTACCGAAAGAAGATTATGCTGGAGCAGGCTGTCAATCCCGAGCACTGGGCCATAATTCAGAGCTGCAGACTGGCCGAACTAGATCTCTTCTTTGACCTTCAAAAGGCCATCAAACAAGACCCGGTCTTCTTTCTCCTGCTGCTACGTACAGCAAATCAGGATTGTACCGAGCCGAAGGACCGCATGTACGCCATCTTGAGTCTTGCCAAGGACGCAGCTCAGTACCCTCGACCAGACTATCGCAAGTCTATCACCTTCGCCGACGTATATACGGAATTTTCACAGACTCATATTCGCATGACCGGCTGTCTGGACAGCATGAACGAGGCAGCGAGCAGACTTTACGATCAGAGGCCCGACAGGGGTGACTTGCCGTCCTGGGTCCCAGACTGGAGGGTCAAGGAACAACATAAAATGCCTAGCAAGCATGCAGGCGAACTGGGCGACTTGTACAACGCCTCCAGACTTTACACGATTGGCGGCGGAAATGTCGCCTTGGAAGGTTCCGATGGGGACGACCTCTTCGCCCTGGACATCCCCGTGCCCTCAGACTCGCCCACCATTCATCCACTCGGGGTTAAGTGCGATGAAATCTCCAAGGTGGCCCAAATTCCGATCCTCGAGATGGACTACGTCAGTATCATGTCCTTCATCGGGAGGGGTCTCGACGGGATGCATCCAACCGGCCTGCCTCTTTTCAATGTCCTGTTCCGAACCTCTCTCATTGGCGTATCTCCTATCACCGCGACTATACTCACTGAGTCGGACCTCACGAGAGTCTTGGCAGAAGGCTTTCTCCTCCAAGTGGCTCAGCATTATGGCTTTTTGCGCCCAAAGCCCTTCCAAGAGCACCACACCACTGCTGATTCGTCCTTTGGCCCGATGCACATCGAGGAGTACGACTTCTCCAATCCTGGATTCAACATAGATTTTGACTTTCTAGATCCTCGGGGCGAGGCAGTCAAAGAGCATCCAAAATTCGCCACCTTCCAGGCCTTCATGAAGGCCATGGCAGACGAAGTATACCAGTCCCTGAGGGGTTGGAACAGATGGTGGGAGATGGACCAATGGCGGAAACGGGTGAGGGACATGGCTGACGGACGCACCTTGTTCGTCACGAAGTTTGGGTACATAGGTCTCGCGACGAACTCAAACATTAAAGCCGGAGATATCGTCGCGGTGTTGTATGGAGGAAAGACGCCCTTTATTCTGCGGTCCGTGGGGACAACCGCAGCGCCTGATGAGACCGAGGCCAGGCCCAAACACTGCCTTGTAAGTGACGCCTATATTTATGGTTTGATGAACGGCGAGGCTATCAAGTGGCAGGACAGCTGGATGCGTGACCGCCCAGATGAGCCTGCCTTGAGAGAGTTCTCTATTGTGTGAATCTTTAAGGAATTTGGACTTGAGAACATGGTTTCGATACAGACTGCGAGGATCAGCTGATACTGTACTGCTACGTACACGGACTTTCAGCCTCGTTATAGCCTGCGATTGATCCTCTGACTTGGGCCTCTATTCTCCGGTAATATAGATTGAAGTGGCTTGATGCCACGGAAAGTTCTGGGCCTGGTAGTACGGCTGACCGCCAGGATAGAGACGACCGTCGGCTTTCTCATGTTGTCAAGTCTTAGGGAAAGTAGCTGGACTTTCTGTTCCAGCAATATCCAGGAGTATGCACCTGATTCAACCCAAGTATCTTAATAGGAATTTCTCATTGGGCTTCTAGAATCCTAAAATCTTCTAAGTAGGGACTTTTGAGATCAAAAATGAGCATTACGGTGCGAAAATTGCCAATACTCGACTTCCTATTTCATGGCAATGCAAAGCCGGTCAAGCAAGGCGCATACTGTCTTTATTCACACCCAAATTGGCTGAACATCCGATTTCTCGGTAGTCTTGTTTGTGAATCGGATCGGTGACCATTATGTTCAAGCGGGGTTTAAATAGAGCTTACAGTATCACAATATCGTATGCCCCGCACCCTCAGGGGGCCTCTGAAACCCTTCATCCGGCAGATTACTCAGTGATAACTCACCCCAATGACCCCATAACCTTAGCCGCGCCACTGGAACTGCTGTAGAATTCCCCACAATTGGGAGACGATGTAGTGAGCGCCCTTTCCATAAATGCAAGTGAAGATACGGCTATCCAATAGAAGTGGAAGCGCAAGCAGGCTTTTCTACATCTGCTGTGAACTACTTTAACATTGCATTTCCTCGTTCGATGTTTATTTTCTGATTTATTTCGCTATATTATCCAATTCGCTATACCCTGCGATCACTTTCTTCTTTCTTGTATCGAAGATGGATGAGAAATAGAGAACTCCCGATTCGCCAGTGGCATCAGACGAGAAGATCGTTGCGTTTCACGATGCCAATTTTATTCAAGATGAAGACGAGGAATACCTCAACAGTCAAGCTGCAAAATAGTTACTATGGAAGCTCGATATGCGAGTTCTGCCGATTTTCATGGTGTTGTGGTTTTTGACATTTATTGGTCGTGTTAATATTGCGAATGCGAAGGTTCAAGGTATGGAAAAGGTCTTGATATGGTGGGAAATGATTATAATGTTGCTTTGACTGTGAGTCGAGTCTAATCTACTTTTACCAAGACTGATTTCTTGCTGGTTTAAGTCTTCTTCGCAACTTTCATCGCGTTTGAAGTTCCGTTTAACATACTTCTTAGTGCTCACATCCCCTAGTTGCCTCTCGGATACTCCTTGAAAGCCAAATTTTAATCTTATGTCAGGATTCACCTCACGCCTTCTAAAAACATCTCTAACTATAAATTAGCACTCGAACTCGGACAAGGTCTCATAAATAACTACGGTGGCATCATCACCATGCGCCTTTTCGTAGGACAATCCGAAGCAGGCTTGGTTCCTGGAACTGTGACTCTTTTATCGAATTATTACCTCAGATACTATTTACAATGGCAGATGAGTCTTTTGGTTGTAACGAATGCGCTTGCTTCGTCTTTTGGAGGTGTAAGATCCAACTTTTAGTGCTTTAAGTTTGATAAATGTTGATTGACATCAATAGCTTCTCGCATACGCGATTATTGGTATGGATGGAGATCTCGGACGTAAAAGCTGGAGATGGGTTTTTATAATTGAAGGCGCTGTCACTGGAGTGGCTGTCCTTTTAGGCATGCTTCTAATCGTTGACTGGCCTGAGAAGAAAAAATTTCTCAACGACCTCGAACTCAAACTTATCCGCCACCTCATCTCCATCATCGGCCTCGGTGTCCTTCTCACACCACAAGACTGGACCGTGACGCCCTCGATCCGCTACACGGCCATTTACTTCGTGTCCATCGGCTCTTACATTTCTCTCCCGATCCTCTGGGTCCTACTCGCCAACAACGTCTCAGGCGTCTACAAAACCACTTTTGCATCAAGCGTGCAGATTGGATTAGGTAGTGTGGATAATTTGGGGGATAATCATCCGTTGTTTTTGTTGACTTATTAGGTCGCAATAGAGGGTAGGAAATCGCTAGTCTATGTGTAAGTTGGTAGTGATAGTGCACTTGAGGTCTAAATGAATGAACGGAATTTACTGCCTGGCTTTGTTAATTGACCTCATTTTGGTCCATCATTTTGATTGACTTGCCTATCGTACCTGATCTTCTTTCGAGTCTTTTCTCAAATGAATATTCTAACATACGAATACTCCCACAAATTTAATATCTTCTTATATTAAAGAAGAAAAAAATTAAGGCTACATTTATGCCACCTTGTTATTGTTCATCAATTTGAAGGAGCGTATTTAATGAGAGGCGTAGAGAATATCCTTTACCGCAACACTTCCAAACTTAACACCACCCAGCGTTACCAACTCCTTACAGAATAAGTTCTCAACTCCTAAAAATATACCTCCAGTTCTTCTCAAAGAGTTTTTGAAATAAATCTTAAAATTATATCTTACGATTATTTTACTGTTTTAAAGTGTTGCTGTAGACCGTAGCAGCTTTTGCAGCGCTTTAAAGCGAATGCGAAAATGAATTGCGAAAAAGTGCCTAAGCAGTGAATCCTTTCAGGAATGATTGAAAATATATTTTAACTCTATTTCTAGTATAAATTTATAGATCGTGGAAATGATGCTTTATCTATATCTTTTGTTGTTTAACCTGAATCCTAACTTGGTTCTATGTGCTCGACAAGCGACAGCCCACGTGACCCCTCTATCAGCCGAAGAATGTTCTTATACCGCAGTAGAATTTTCCGTCGCTTTAAAAATGAAACGCTTTAAACCTTGCCTGATAATTGTGTAAGTACAGCTAGCTCTCTAAGAAGGATCTCAAGAATTCTGAAACCAATCTGCCCGAGTTTCTTTCCCGGAATTCCATGTGACCCTCGATCGGCAAGGTCATGGAAAGAGAATTGAAAGACGGGACCTTGGCGCGTTCAACAATCTCATCTCCTGTAATAAAATCAGCATCGCCTTTATCTAAAGACAGCAAAATGAGAAACCTACCATACATCCCTAGGATTTCATGAACATCCTCGACCAAATCATGCATTTCTTGGGTCAGGCCCTCCATCTCATTGATATCAAAGCCATCTCGAATCGGATTGAAACCCCGCTCAGACTTCTGGCCCGCTCTCAATTTGTGAGATTTGTGAATTCCATGGAAGAGGGCTTTGCAATCTGCTAATAGCAACTCATCCAGCCTGCGAGACAAGTCAAGTCCAGCGGCACGTGACATGCACTTTGTGTCTTGTCCACTATTCATCAAGTGAACGGCGAAGCCATCTACAGCAACCTGCAAAGATTCCGTGCACATGCAAAGGATCAGGATCGTGCATAAGCATGGTGCCCATGACGCCTTTTTATACTTTGTCTTTAATTCTTTCTCTAACTCTGCAAGGACTTCTTCGGTTGTCTCTCGTAGCAAAGAATGCATTGTATACTTGAGCTGCCTATTCAAGAGGGTTGAAGGCAACTTGAAATCGTATTCAAGATCTGGAGATAAGTGAAAATACTCGAAGGCTTCATCTGCTCCATCGACGATGGTGAGATTTCGCCCCATGAAATTATGCATTGCATAAAGCATGGAGGCTTTCTCAAGGAGGGAGCTCTGTGTCTCATTAGCTATTTGAAATAGGAATTGATTGCGCTCCTAACTCACTCTTCTGCTTTTCATTGTTTCTTTCCTGTAGCGTTCGATAGCGTTGAATATCTTCCAAGAAATGACAGATATCTCCCCAAATTCGCCTTCCGAGGAATCTCGATCCTGGGAAATAATTGACTTGATATGCTGCAGGCACAGCTTCTTCAGTAGAATAGTGTCGGCGCTCGGAATACCCAGTGGCAGGGCATATCGGCGAACCAACTTGACTTGCTCTAAAGTCGAGGCCTCTTCATCGATCCGCTCTACGGCGAGAAATTCTTCGTCGACAGCACAGAACCCGCGCAGTGGTAGTACCATTGGCGGATATGCATTTCCCGAAGACACTTTAATCTTAGTAGCAAATTTGCTAAACTTTAGAACGTTTTCGCAAATCAGTTTTTCAATTGCCCCTTCCTGTAGGTGCGAAACTAGGGGTGCTATTTTCCGTTAGCTTGATAAAGTTTAAAGAAATCCTTGAGATGTATCATACCCGGGAAGAAGAGATCTGTGTAGTCTGGTAAATGGTTTCGGTTGCAAATCCTACCGTTAAACAAACTCGGTTGGGTATTCCGGCAACGATAGCACACCTCTTCAAGAGAACACTACATGTTATTCGTCAGTATTACCCCTAGAATAGACATGGTTTAGCTCACAGGAGTTTTAAGAAGCCAGCATGACCAACAAGCCCCTATCTGTCTCACTTTTGCAACTTTCTTGGCATTTCCTGGACTCAGCGGCCCCTGTCTTCTCCCGGGTTTATACTGTCTTTGAGTTGGATGCCTTTGAATTCCAACACCTAGGTCGGGTTTAGGTTTACTCGAGCCAAGACGAGAAGGATGGGTGTCCCACTTCTGTTTGAACATCGACTCTTTCTTCTCCGAATGAATTTCGTTCAAGTCTTCGGTAGGTCGTGCAAGGGAATCAAAAACAGATGCTCGGGCTTGGCCGCTTGATGGTTTACCATGGATAGGAGCGATATGAGGTGGAAGCCCAGCATCACCATGTAAAGCTGTTGTAGATGTATTTAGAGCATTCGCTGTTATGAGTTCACTGGTAGTATTTCCGTATTCCCCGTACGGAACAGAATCCCACAGGTCTCCAAACGAGCCACCATTCCCCTCAAATGAGGTAGTAGTTGGAACGAACGTGTTACCCATATATGGTACTACTAATGTAGTCAGTATGGGCAATAAATCGGAGCTAGACCGGGCGCACTTTCGGAGCATACAACATTAAAAGGATCAAGATCCATCTGTGGAAGAAAGAAGTCGTTCTCAGAAGATGTATTCGCATCTCCAACCTCTTGCCTTGTTGCCTGCATAGGCTTTTCCACTGGCAGCGTAGTGTCTCGTGTCCAGAAGACATCAGGGGGCTCCAGGCTTTCTGAAATACTCGGGTGCAAAATGGACATGTTCTGTGTCGGAAAAGTATGCGGCACTCCGAGTGCGTGCCAAACCACATTGTCAGGTGAGAAATAGTTGTAAGTGTGAGCATTGTAAAAATGATCAATTACATCTCCCGCAGAGTGCTGCGTTTCCCTGCTACTTCCAGGAGCCGTGCTTGAATGGTGCCCAAAGCTGGCGGCGTTGCTCGTGGGGTCCAGATCCGACCACACACTTGCGTTTCCCAATGGATCCTGGAAAGGCAGAGTTGATCTAACTATGCCATCAACTGGCGTGCTGTAGTAAGGATCATGCCATTCAATCGACTCATCAACTGGCAAAGCATTTCTGGAAAATAATCTGGAAAGGTGCGGTAAGTTGTCATCGCCTTTTCGCTTCCTCGACTGTTCAGCTTGACCTCCTTCCATACCCACAATGGGACTTTGGTCTTTCGTTACGAGCACAGATCAGTACGTAGAAAATAATAACTGTCGAGAAAGAGGATGAAGGTAAATCGGATTGAATAGAGATTCGGTGAAAAGTAGGGAGACAGGACTTGTCGGTAGCATTCCCAGAATCCAATCCAAATCGAAAAAGGTCAAGCCCGACCACTAAGTAGAACAAATCGTACCGGAGCTGCTAGTAATTTGCCAGCACCAGGAAATTTTGGATGCTTCAATTTAATCCAGCCACTTGGCCATGTAAGGCGCTCCTCGGGTTGCCTTGTTCATGCATGAGGTGTGAACGCCCGACAGCCCTCAACCCTGCTTCTTTGGCTTACCGATCACATGCGATGGCTTGGCTCACCGATCACGAGTTGCCACTGCGGCTGCTACGTCGAACTCATTTCGACACCCACCAAAAGCAAGGAAAACACTTGCAATCTCCATGTCACATTGACAGTACAGAGGTGCCGGTTGCATATTTCTGACAGTTGAATCAAGCTAGAAATCACTTGCCGACAAAAATATCAACTCAATGCCTTCTTAAGAACTTACAATCATATTATGTACAGCTGTATTGAGCAAAGTGGCGAGAAAAAGGTCTCTCTGTTAACTGGCATGTCAAAATCGCAGTGCCAACATAGTTTTCCTACCATTTGTTGAGATTGCGAAGTCTTATCCTTGATAGTACCGATTTGAATCTGAAATTTGCTGACAAAATATAGGACTAGAACCTCATTTGTACTGCCCCAATTTTCCAACTGTGAAATTCCCACTCTCGGAGGTCAATCAACAGCTAGTAGGTATGATTTCATTCCGCATCTGACAGCGAAGCGAAAAGGTCGATAAAATAATGCAAGACATGTAAAGAGCCTAGAAGATTGAACTTTAAACATAACCAGATGTTTAGAAATTAGTAGACGGGACTTAACCTGAGATATTTGCAAAAATAAAGGATCCAGTCCTCGTAAAACTGTAGATGAAATACTCGGCAACAATAATTGCTCTTTCATGGTGCTCGTCACCTGTGAAAACTCCAAATAAGATGCAAAAATAGGCACCTGATGAATGCCAACTTTAGCTATTGTGCCCACATCCTCATTTTTGTGATCCGTGTGATTTTGAAGAGAAAAAGTCCTAAAATGAGAGTGGTAGCTACTTCGGTGTGTCTCTAGGCGGTTTTGCAAATGAGGTGGTTCTAGAGCACTCGGGTAGCTGTCGACATCTGATTCGGTGAACCCAGCCTGGTCTTAATTCTTCGCCTGGCGACAACCATCTTCTCTTCACATCACCAACAGTTCTTCATAAAGTTCGACCGAGGGTAAAGAAGGCGAAAGACGAGACTGATTTTGTGATACCCGAGGTGACAATAATGGCTGAAGCCATCGACGTTTGTTCTGGTGCTTCCACCAGTAGCTTCGATGCATGCCCAAGTCCGGGTAGCAAGGTAAGTCTTCTCAAGGATACCTCCGACCAATGCGTACGCTAACACATTGTTAGGAATGGGAAGTCTTCTTTAACTTTGGCTCCCCGCCAGAGAACGTTGAAGACGTGCATGGAAAGAGTGCGCCTGTGATCTCAGATATCAAAATCCGTCCAGATGGGAGAAATGAGGACAAATTCGACGAAAATGCCCAGGCTAAATCCGCGGTATGTTAGCCTTAGAGCAGAAATTGATTTGAACGTGAGCAAAATCTGATGTATCTTCAGGACAATCGACTTTCCAACAAGGCCCTTGTACAATCCGGGAAGGCTGAGAAAAGGCCCATACGGCATAATTTTCCTGATCTCGTGAGATTTCAAAATCCGTTTAAGTCGCTTAAACTGACTTGACAATAGAGTTACGGCCAAAAATGACGCCCCGCTAGTGCGCTCGTGGCCCCGAAAACTCTTTTTGCGACTCCAGAGGTGTTCCCAGGGCCTTGGATCGCTCGGAAGAATCGGTTTCGGGTTCAAATTGAGAAGCTGACTCAAAATTGGAGGGAATTCGCTCATCAGCTAAAAAATACCCTTTAGGAGCATTCTGGCGCGTGAGAAATGTACCTTATACCCAATGTGCGGGTTTCTGGGAATCTGATGCTGGTCAAATCTCGCAAAACAGCAGTTCTAGGTCAAAAAAATCGTCATCAGCTCTCTCGACCCAACTTTTGCTCACCATTTCCAATTTTTGAGATTTCAACACTTCCAGATTCCTTGAAACTCGCTCTTTCTTCGACGCGCTGATGAACCAAAAACCACGATTCGATACCCCCGATTTTGGCGGTTTGAAGACACTTGGATCGAGTACTGTTGTTTATGTTAAAGAGAAGAAAAGAAGGTCGTTCTATCGACGTAAGGAGTTGGGGCTCAATCCTCTTTACCCAATTTCCTGAGAAAACCGTACTTGTCCATTTTGGGCTCACCGATCACGTGTGACGCCCGACTGAAGCAGATCTCATGCAGTATTCGTGATTGCCAGCTCACTGATCATGCGGAACGAGAGTGCTTTCCTCTTTTCACTCACCGATCATCTAAAAATGCAAGCTTTGCTCCCGTTGTAGAGTATGGCGTTAAGATAGAGTGCTCAATTGGACTCAGCTAAGTCTCGGTGTTCAAGATGCTCTTCCCGCCTTTCCCGCTAGCAGGTTTGAACCCATTCATTTCACTTTCTTACAACTGGGCACACAAATATTATTTGCATGTGATCCGATAACTGTAGGTTGAACGTGTTGCTTGATCCAAGCAAGAAAGACCTACACCTATAAGGACACGTGACACCATGGACACACTACGCTTCGCTCCACGGAATGAGGGCATTGCAAGGCGAAAGATCAACGTATACGAAAAGGGACAGGTTTCTGTAAGCTGAGATCCAGTTATCTAGTCCTTTTCACGAAAGAGTGGGGTGAAAACCAACCTCCCTGCCTCCATCGAATTTTGAACATTGAGAGCTAATTATTTTCTGAGGTGCGCGGTGGACAGCCAGCCTTACAATCATCTGAAACCCGTGGAGCCTCCTTGATTCAACCACTCACTCAGATGGCTTTACTGAAGCCTCCAAAGATCATCAGTTAGGAAGTAAAGGATTGAAGTGTCACGACCCTGGATCATGTGACCAGGTCACCTGATGGAGTCCTGGATCTAGGGAGTCGCTTACTCACCTGGACTCCTAGACTCCTGGACTCCATATGATCAACTACCTATATAGCCATATAGTTTCCTATGTTAGAACTTCGTGCTCAACTCATATTCCAATATCATCACTTGATTAGGATAACGCTCTAACAGAACCTGCTTGACGCTTCCAAGGCTAAGTAAACCCCGTTCACGTGACATCGAGATCTCACGTGATAACAGAACGTTACATGAAGGTCTTGACAAGGCAATGAAAGCTTCGCATAGACTCAAGAAAGAAAAGGAGGACAACGATATAATTTTGGTAATCTCAGACGACATTTCTTCGATTTCGCTTCCAACGCGGTTAGTCAGCATCGCCGCTCTGCTCAGGCGCTACTCACCCTCGCCTCACCCTCTGCTCAGGTTGCTCAGTCACGTTCCTGCTCTCCCTTCCAGTGACCAATCATGATTTATTTACTATTCGGTTCTGCGGTGCGAAAGTTGTCAACTCTACACGACTGTGTTTAGGGGTTCCAAGTCGGCTCCCAGGGAACCCAAATAGGATCCCCCTAAAAATACATCTTTCCAATTTCAAGGCAGATTTTTCTCGCAATATGGCGTCGCCCTGGCTCTTTCTGAGGAGAATATGCCCTTGCCCCTTCCCCAAAAACTTTTGCTCTTTCGTACCTTCTTCCACCAGACCCTACTCGAGTACTTGTCCATCCGCTACTCTGAATTTGCTTGCACGTTGCAAATTTTTGTTTTAACAGACTATTTATTTCTTTGTATCATTATTCTTGTTACCTACTCGTATCACATCGACCTTATTGGCGATTGTCTCCTTTGATAAATATGGGTAGGCGGAAGGACCCCGAGGGTTTCTTGAAAGAGCTCGACAAAAAGGATCCGAGAAGAATAAAACTCATATCAATAGTTCTGAAGTTCTAAGCCATATTGAAATACCGACCCGAAAAACCTATCAGAGGCAAGTAGACAATTGGTATTAGTGAGTTGCATCCCCTCAACTACACGTGGGCTTTTGACCTAATAAATAGACTCGCTAAAGCAAAATTTAATTCTGGCACCGACGACAACCTCGAGCCACCAAAAGAATTCGTAGAGCATCTCGTTAACGACCTCGAGTCATTGAAAGAATTCGTACAAAATATCGCTTTTGACATTGACGGCATTGAAGCTCACGACCCCGATGAAGAAATCGATGTTAATGGAGCCCAAGGCTCGGTCATCCAATATTGGAAATTTTCACAGCTGGTTGGCAACTGGAGCATGCTCCGATACCTCCAAAGCTGATAACTCAAATCAGAAGGGCACGTCTCTCCATATACTACATAATTGCGATTTTGTTATGTCACTTATATTCTGAATAATGCTAACTATTCATAGTTTATCAAAGAAAAGTTGCCTGAAATAATCAAAATGCGCAGCAGCAAGCGGCCCAGGAGATATGGTACTAAAGCCACTTCCTCTATCTTGGGAGGCAGATGTGGACAATGGACTGGTATATTTACGAATCACCCAAAACAAGAGTGTCGGATTGGGCGGATTTTATGGTTATTGTGTGTTCTTCAGCACGGGTTAGGGAGTATATTGAGTCTAGCTGTCATCCGGGCTCCGGTCGTGGTTTGTATTATAAAGTAAGAATGCCTCTAAGATTTTCTTGCATGCTTCACTTACTGTAGTGCCTACTGATGGACTGACTGGCAATAGGATATCACCTTCGGGGTGTTTCGGAACGAACATGGAAACGTAGAATTTGCTATGAAAGTGATCCGAGACGCTAAGAATACGACACAAACACCAGATAAAAGGTTTATACCCAGCCCCTCTCTACTCCAGGTTGCTAATTGCGCATTGGTAGGCCCGAACATTCTTTGTACGAAGGTCTCGAGCCTTCACCCCTGTTTTGTCAACCGATGCTCTTCATACTTGCCATTCTAGTAGCAAAAGGAGCATTCAGGGACTATAGAACAATTGAAGAACTTTTTAATCTCGTCCCGCCCGATGAAGAGATGTATCCTCTTCAGTGGGATAAGAATGTGGTTGATTTGCCTTTCTTTAAGAGCATGTCTAGAAGGGCCTCCCCGGGCAAGATCGAGAACGCGACTGCATTTAGCGGTCGTTTTAGAGGTCTAGGCTTTCGTGCGGGCTACGCCTGGCCGGGAACGATCCATGATTACAGAGCGTTGGGCTTGACCAGGATTCGTATGTATACCAATTCCGCACATCATTCTCGTGCTAATTAATATCTAGACCTCCTATATCTAGAGGTTAGTATAGAGAAGTACGCTGGCCAAAAGGACTCTAATACGTTTCGCAACTACTATCTGCCCAACCTTGTTGCCGATAGACAAGGTAGTTATTTCGGCACTAAGACGCGTAGCCTTGTTAACGACCTCTTTCTGTCCTTGACTCTACCTCGCAACCTAAAACTGGCTTAAGCACTACCAGCAGAGAAGCAACACGAGTTTGAAAATAGCCAGGAATATATCGATTTGGATGAGCAGATTATAAGTTTAATAGGGAAGAAAGATCCGGATTCGATCAGACGCCGAAGGGAATTGTACGAATTACGCCGCAAACTTTCGCTTAGAGAACTCCGCAAATAGCAAAAACTTTAGCCGAACATACTTGAGCCTGGCGGAGTAGAGAACCCTGCTTTAGAAGGACACCACCGAACCATATTCGGCCGGACTCGGTTTCTCATGCCTAAGCGCGACCGCCTTACGTCCAGTCTTCTCGAGGTTGCGCCTCTGCGCACTATTAGCCTTGCCGCCCTTCGTGACTTGGTTGCGCTATATCTGAATGAAACTGAAATAAAGGTCCGACCCGGCTTAGAACCGGAAAAATGTAGCTGCTTAACGGATGTAGGCGAGCCAAAGCCAATCACCACGACAGCCTACGATTGGAAACATATATACGACTGTTATAAAAAGGTTCGAATGGCTGAGTATGGTTTCGCTGAACTTTGCTTTCTCTGCTATGATTGGATTTTTACTAAGTCTAAATAGGAAGATCACTACTAAGTCTATCTAGATAATCCGGAAACCCTTCCTATCTAATATGATCCTCTTGTCTATAGTAGAGTTTTAGCGACTGCTGGATACTATGGTTTCTGCCTAAATAACACATCACTGCCAGCTGTAGAACGGATACAACTATTTCCTCTTCGAAACAAATAGAAGGAGCATATCAACGAATGTTTCGACAAACATATCTAACGCTATAACGACCAACCACTCTACTGTCCCTACCAACCTCTTAGTCCCTAATATATAGGACCCTTCGACTCGCCACTAAGGTTGCAGTTCTATCTTTAAGATGTTTATTGTTATGAATTTATTAATAAGCGGAAGAAATTAAAAAGATCAAGACAAAATAACGAAATAGATACTAAACCTATACGGGCAAAAAGGCAGAGGTCTAGCTATACGAGAAAGAGGGGTGTGGGAAGCGAGGCTCCTGTTAAGGTGGAATACGATTTTATCTACGAGACGGCGGAGGTAAATAGTCTACGGTTACGGCCTGACACATCTACACTACCTTCCACCAGTACCACCCCACCTTCTAGCGGCTCTACGAGATCATCTATCAACCTAGAGAATTTTGACTAGATAGACATTAAAGCCTTGGCTTCTACTAAAACACTAGCATCGTCTGTCTGTTCTGATATCCCTAAAAGGATCGATCCTTAGCTCCTCTGTCAACTAGCTATGCCGTCTATTAAAGAGACGACGGCGTTAGACTATGAGGTGATTAACGTAGTAGATCTCACGAGCCCCGATAAAGGGCACAGTCATCTCTCGGTATAGAGAAGTTCTATACAAGACGCACATCCGTCTTAGAGTATATATATCACTAACGCTTCAAGTAGCTACCTCTGACTCTGGCATAGAAGATTCGATATATATAGAGGATAGGGAAAGTTATTACAATTTTAAGGTCATTTCTCCCGGTATAGAGCTTAAGGACTCGCCTGATATAGTACTAAGCACCAAGGTAAGAGCTATTAAACAAGGAGGTCATAACGGCCTATACGGTGATTCTATAAGCGGCTATAGAAGTCAGAGTAAGTTGATACTTCTTCTATTTTATACGTTGCTACTAACAACCCGTAAGATATACCGATTATCCTCGATAGCCGCGCGCCACTTAGTACCAGCTTTATCACAGAGCCTCTCTATATACAGGATGCCTCTCTCTCTGATCCCTTAAGTACAATTCCGTCGTAATAAAGTAAGTATACAAATAAGGATACCGAGGGGGCAATCCGTAAGCCTTAGGACTAAGAATATTTACCGGCTTACAAAACTACTATTCAAAAGCCCGAGCTAGCCGCCGTGACCCCGGGGGATGATCAGTACATAGTTGAGCGAATTCTTAGCCACAAGGTTAACCGGCCTAAAGGTAGCAAGAAAGGGATCACCCAATACTTAGTCAAGTGGGAAGGATATCTAGACGAGGAAAATAGCTTAGTCGATAAGATACACGAGGATCTCGTCCGGGCTTATACTGCTACGGCCGAGCAACTTCTAAGGAAGCGCAGCGTCCGGCTCGGGAGGCAGAAGAAAATGGTTACCTAATATCTTGTCAAGTGGGGAGGGTATCCAGACGATTAAAACATCTGGCTTAACGAGGATCATGTACATGAAGATCTTATAGAGGCCTACCGCAGCGCAAACTCGATAGCTTAGGACTGCTATAGCTGAAGGCGAGATATAGTACTTCGGCGAGACTTTATATAGATATTCCTTTGACTAACGTCCCTCCCTACGTAGCGAGACACCCACCGTGCCGAGACGAATCTATAGTTTAGAGGTCTTAAGTTTTTTTCTTATAAGTATATAAAGTTATAGTTAGTATACAATTATTCTTAAGTCGTTTCTCTATAAGAACTCGGTTTGCAACGAAAAAATACTGTGGTCTTGATTATGCTGTCGGTCTTCCCGTCGATAGCGTCAAAAGCCATTTCAACTATCCCCCCCTGCTTTATCACGAGTATCGGCCTGTTCTTGAATTTCGGGGCTATAGTACGAAATTTCTATCAAGAATGAATACTATTTCCGAGCTTTGAGACACGGAGCATAAGAAAATATATATGCCGAATTTATCCAGATAAAGGAATATGTATACATAGAACGTTAAGCTTTCTAGCGAAAATATAGCGTGTTACAGGGTCTCGTATTAATGGCCACGCTAGTGATACCACAGCCGGAGGTATCACAGCTATCTGAAGCGCCAAAGCTATGGATGATCCAGGCATAGCAATTAATCAGCTCCTGTCAGCCAGGGCTATGTACGAAATCGGTGTCCGCTCTACGTGAATTCTTTTACTAGTTCTGAATTCACAGATACTTAATGATTAGATATATATTTCCTCGAAGTCCGAAAATGAAGCATCATTAGTAATTGCCTCAGGAGGTAGATAACGATAATTCCTACAACAAATTCTGGCCTCTTTTCATCATTTCCTCCACAATGGCGCCAAATTTTAGCATTCTCAACACGTGAGCTTACAGTACCAGAAACACAATCGCTAGTGACGAAATCTAAGTATAAAATCGTCTTAAGTACAGTCAAATATTTCTTTGACCATTTGGATATCAAACGAGTTATTCAGCAAGTGAAGGGAGGCATCGCCCCATCCGTTCATACTTTGGTTTCGCGATTTTAGTAATTCAGCTGTACTTGCATATCTTCGGACCTCATCTGGCCTACGGCTCCATTCTGGGCCGTATTTATTGTTATCTCTAGGATCCCCTTCGATGATTACGCGTCATTATTATCGGACTTCATATAAAATGAAAGCTATTAGAGAGAACATACCTCTTATTTTGCGGGCTTTAAATGATAGGAGTATTAATACCATATCAATTGTCTCAAAGTTATTGAAACATTTCATTGTCACCATTGACGCAAGCTGAATCTTTTGAGGGGTCGTTCTTTGCTCGATGGACCAGCCCTGACGCAGTTCTAGCACACGATTCGTCCATTTCTCCATACCCTGTACTTCAGCGAATTCAGGATATAAATCATAGACCCCAGACTCTTCCAGACTTTCTAAAGAGACTACACATGATCGACTCGCATGGTTCACTGATCCTTGGGAAAGGTATTCTCCGTTGTAGTATCTTTCATCCTCTAGACGGAAGCGGAAGAACTTCTGTGTCTCCCCACCCACTTGTGCGGCGAAATGGCGATACGCTTGAAGAAGCCACATGTCCGGCGCAAATTGCCCATGCGGAAATCTCCTAGTATCTACCGCGCAGATTTTGATGTCCGCTGGGTGGCAGTGAAACGTACGGCATCTCCAGATCGCGTATTGAATTGCGAACAGCAGAGAGCTTGTCCAGGACATCAGGTTATCGGGGTCTTCCCCGCCGCAACACTGTTTAGTCAGATGTGTATATATCATGTCTGTTGCTCTGTCCGTTGGAAGAGACAGAAGATCGATTCTGCTGTCTCCCGGTGACCTACTAACGCTCGTCATCGAAGCTATCACGTTATCGTCGTTTCTTCCTGAGCTCTTTCCGTCAAACGTCCGAAATAAGTACGGTGGGATATCCGTAGTCGCAAACTTCAAAAGTTTGACCTCGTAGCTTGCTCGTGGGTAGAACAGCGTCGGTCCGCCGGGGCATCTGTTAAGGACCAAAACCCAAAAGTCGACCCAACTCTGCTCTTTCCTCTTACTCTTCCCTCGCCTGTGTTCAATTTGTTCACTGAAGGCCTTGGCATAATCGTCGTCGACCGCCAGGCGATTTTCGTGTTCATAATATTCCTCAGCCTCAAAATCAGGGTCATATGGCCATTCAAGATAAGCCTCTTCGCGCTCAACGAAATAGTTATCGGGATGTAGTGCGCCGGAGTAGCTGGTAGCTTGATTATAACACTCCTCAGCAATCTTCCATAGAACGCAATTGCCATAGCTAGAGTTATTCAGAACACCTCGGACAATGCTTCTTATTTGCTTATCAAAGTGTGATAATATGCGCTGAAGCTGAGACCCGTCGCAGATGTTAGCCCCACCCTGACCTCCAAGGGAAGCAAGATAGGCAATGATAGACAGTTCCGCCGCATTTCTGAGCGTATTAGCGGTATCATCGAGAACACGAGTTACTTCTGTAAACTCGTTGGTTATTCTGTGAAGGGAGTATATATCCAGACTATTAAGGTGAATTGTTGAGCCAGCTAAGGAATGAGCTTCTTGAGCCTGTGAGGCAGTGATTCTGGCAGATTGATCGAGCAATCGGATTGAATCTTGAAGAGTTGAGCTCAAGTGACCAGGAATCTGGCCCGCCGACCTCAGATGTCTTGTCAGCGATTCTCAATCCTTTCACCAAACTTGTAACAGCATCAACATTAATTGCCATTGTAGTCGATTCAATTGTTCTAAATGGAACCTCTTCTATACTGTAGGATGAAACTGACAAGAAACCCTACCTCTACAGAATTCAGTTTCCTCTGCAGACTTCAAACTCATGTGCGGGGTTTGTGTCACGTCACCTCTGACATAACGAGTTCAACGTACACAGTGAAGCACACAGTATAATTTCCCCAAATGTGTTTAGAGAACCTACCTCTAAGTTACGGTAACTTACTCTGTATTGTAAATCCCTATATCACTGAGTAGTCTTCGTGCATCGTAGTAAAATAGAGAGGTATTCTCAAGCTTAGTGACGTATGTGGCGTACAAAGTCTCGCATGTGGCGTATGATAACAGGTTTTTTGAACAATCCATAGGCTATGTGCCCAACAGTACTCCGTACGGTAGTTGCCTAACCGCCGCGTCTCACTTGACTCCTTCCGCATCACAATCACGATGGTAATACAGTAGTAGCACGCTCTCACCGTGTTCGTCTCGGCCTCGATCGCTCTAGATAAGGTCATGTTAGGATTCATTACCCACTAATGCACGAAGTGATCAAACTCCCCAATCTAGCCCCAATCTAGCCCCAATCTAGCGACCTGCAGATGCACGACACCACCTATTCTCCCGCCCAACAGAACAGGCGCTCTGTGTCATCAGCATTGAGAGGTCCTCGAGCGCGCTGCAATCAATCTTCTCCTCCGGTAACGTCCGTCCCGACGTGGCGGAAAACCCAGTGTGCCGGAAAATTAGACAAATTTCAACATTCACAAGTCGCTGAATGAATAGGAATAGTGTAATGAATCTATTGCTAACTTCAAATATAACAACTTTTTGTTGTGGTTGATTTAAGAAGATGTTGTGGAGAAGAACCCGCGATCCTTGTGATCTCATTGGTCGTTTCCGGCACACCGGGTTTTCCGCCACGCAGGGACGGACGTTATAAGACTAACCAGCTCGTCGCTCAGATCGAGCGCCACGCCCGCCACAAGGCTGACAATGACTTCTTAGCATCGTGGTGAGGCTTGGAAACCTAGATCAAACTGTTCTATGAGTGTGGAAAGGCGCAAAGAGCTCGTGGTGGTGCTGAAGGTCGAGGGGTCCTATTATACTACGAATTGACGCCCTCCGCAATCAGACGCGACGGCGACGACGCGATCGTAATTTTCAGCGTAGCCGGGGTTTGGACTGTTTAGGAGGAGTCGCACAATATGACTGATACAAAAGTCCGGGAATTTTCAATGGGTTCAGAAATTTAGAATCAATTGAATTTAAAGTACTAATTTGTCTCGTTACGGAGTGCGCCTCTCGACGTAGGGATGCACGTTAGCCATTGTCAACAACATCATAACCCCGGCACAAATAACAGCCCCTAAAATCCAACTACTTGCATCTCCTTCCTCTACCCTAACAATTGATTTAAAATCCTAGATCTTTGATTAGGCATAGTGCATGTCACAGGGCACTCAGGCAGACGTGAAGTAAACAGTGCTCTATTACTTAGAATAATCGACGAAGAAGAGAAGAAGGGGAAGGGAGAAGCTGCCACGTATTTAACCTCTGCCCGAACCTCGCTTAGGCCTAGCGCCGTCACGTGTAGAACAGGTCACGTGAACCAACTCCGTGACAGTGCAGAATAAGGTAAGGTATAAGAAAAAGAACCTAATAGAACACGGCCACTAAACTAACCCCTAGTTTCAGTAAACGAGCGGCAAAAGGAATAAGGTCGAAAAATAAATAGACAAATATAAGTACTATAACCGGTATAGATATTAGCCCTAGAATCAAATAGCCTTAAATGTTCACAAGTATAACTTTTGCTAAAATCCCCTCGAGAGGTTAAAGAGACTAGACCTCGTCGCTAACGAATTTCGTAACAGCTTCTGGTACTATACTAGAAATATTAAATAGAAAGTTAGTATAATTTATTTTGTTTTCGAACCTAATATAGAATTGCTTTATACTAAGCGAACAATTTCTTAGGATCATTGCTTCGATAGCGGTGATGTTAGAAACAGCTATAGCAGTAGCACCTATAGCACCTGAAACAGCCGTATTAAGGAGGCTTGCCGCGCTTTAAATTTCGCTTTAGAAAGTTAGAGAAGGTCACGTGTTAGAATAGTACGTGGCTTGACTAAAGGGTTTGGTAGATAGATATTTATAAGGTTGAAGTTGAACTACGTTAATAACTTATTAGTAAAGTAAAAAAAACATTATAAGAAGGGCAGGTACGTACAATTAAAGTCGCAACTCCCGCTTTTATAGTATTGTCCTCGGCTAGTATATAGATTCCTAATACTATATAACAGAGAGCAGCGAAGGAGAAGGCCAACAAGGCTCCTATCTTTATCTAGTTTTATACTTACGGTATTTTAAGTCGTTAATTCGAAATAAAAAAGCCTAAAGTTGTTTAGTAGTAAATCAGCGGCTATAGCGTATCATATACCGTATATAAAGTATAGAAGAAGATGTTAGCGAGAATATAAGTATTACTAAAAATAAGGTGCTAGACACGGCTCCCTCTAGGGGAGCAAGTTCTGTCTCCTAAGGTGTAACGGATCGGGTCTACTTAACTAAAGACGGCGCCTCAGGTAAGCAGGAGGTCTGTCGGATTGGTAGTATAGAAGTGTCGAGCAAGGCAATACTGATCGGGTTTGCTAACTGGAAAGCTTAGCACGTTACAAGCAAAGATAAGTCAAAGTATGATATAAGATTGCTAAAGTAAGTTGA
>JAAMPI010000983.1:0-21717 GCA_013054445.1 Cudoniella acicularis | reverse complement strand
TCTTTAAGTCTTGCCGCCAACAAATAGTAGGATATATATTGAAAAAAAAAAGCAAAACCTGCTATATCCTGAGGAGGATTTGGCATCCCGTAAGCTCTGCTATACACAAGCCTTGATTAAGTAGACAGTCCAGTACTTGGATGGATAGCCAGCAGCGAATAGCTGACCTATCGTATGCTTTCTTGTTCCCTTTTTCTTTCTTATTTTCTTCTTGCAAAAGCAGGAAGTAGAAAAAAAGTCGAGTGTCAAATTCGGAACCTAACTAGACATCAGAACTGTCATTGTTTCGACATATATTTGACCATTATCGGTTGTGAAAGTCTGAATAATTCATAAATTCTCATGGTAGAATAGCGACTACTAGTAACATTTTGAGGTAAGTGAACAGGTTTCACTAAAGGCAAAAGAGATACTAGTCTGATAGACACGTCTACCTGTGATCGACGAAAATGGCACCAGAGATAAACCCGCAAGCCATCACACAAATTAGTTAGGACTCTGAGACTCTCCCAGCAAGCCAATCTCCTGTGTCTACAAATAACGCTTAGCTCTCCACCCCACCTAAAAGTGCGCATTGCTTCGTATGCAAAAAGAACACTCGTTTCCTTTCTAACTTCCATTAAGGTCCTTTGACACACCTTGTTAACTCCTCAATGGCTCTGATGAGCTCCTTGTGGGTATCTTCCTCTGCACGCTGTGCTTGCTTGACAGTTCTCTTTGCTGATTCACTCTCATCGTGAATGTCCATAAGGGGTCGTAAGTTTGATACTTTCACGAATCGTGAACTACTTGTAACAAGAGAGTAAATATTTAATTTCCAGACATTGCCAACTAGCTCCTGTGCCCTGCCAAATACCTCGTCTGCGGTGCGTTGTTTTGAGACGCGTGCCGTTTTCATTTCGTCCAAGACACGAAGGCTTTCGCGGAGATTCTCGGATATCATTGCTATCCGCGTGGGGCCTGTAATTGTTGGCGTAACTGGCGTTATTTCTTTTCCCACTGCCAGGTCTCCTTCTTGTGATAAAATGTTCCTAACGTCTCTCGTTCTCATTCTCGACTCCGATTTTGCTGATGTGGCTATGGCACTAGGTAATTGGATGGCATCTCTATTCGATCCAGCTGGCCGAATAGTTGAGGTGTGAGTTGGGCTAGGCCGCCGATTCGGCTCAGGGGAAGCGTCGTATAAATTTTCAGAATCGACATGCTCTCCAAAATTGCTGTCCTTAGATTGCATCTCCGGATCCTGATAAATCTGACCAACATCAAAAGTGGCATTGTTTCGGGTCTTCTGCAAAGACACGATATCTTTGGGACGTGATGTTGTTGGTCTTTCCGTGGAAGCGCTTGCTGGTGATACTATAAAGATCAGTGATTGTCCCACTGTGAGTGCTTCACATATCTCTCGAGAAAACTGTACATCACATACCTTCTTTTGATTGTGGCTCATCCAGCTGGCTCCCTTTCTAGGTCCCAAAGACTTTGAAGCGTGCCTCAGCCATGTGGTCGAGAGTCCACTCCTCGAATCCAATATCCTCCTTGTAGTCTTTCAAAAACGCTTGGAGTCTATCCGCGAGGAGCCTACGGTCCATGCTGGCGCCCTTTTTCAAGCAACCAAGTGCTCCACTAGCTGCCAGTGATACCCACAAGGTCGCTAGCATGACGAATTCGTCGAACATAGGATTGTCATCTTGGCCTATGGTGATGATGGAAGCTGCTGGTTTTTGAATCAGCAGGAAGAATTCGATCTCCCACCAGGCCCTGTTCTTTAATAAGTTAGCACTATGTTGTTTCTAGGAGCAGGGGCCCGAGAGGAGCCGGAAGGGTGAAATATCCTCTTACTGTGAGGAATTCAAGGGGAAGGGACAAAGAAAGAAGTTGCTCACGAAGCTGATTCTTGGGTTTTCCGGTGTCACATAGGCTGTCCATGCACCAAACTTTATGCTATCCTCTGGGTTTGCACGGATCTCACAAAGATAGTTGCAAGCGTTTGTAATCTGCCTCGGCGTCCTGATAGATCCTATGAGTTTCTTTAGGGACTTCTTTTCTTTCCGAATCTCTTTTGGTAAGTTTCGGGACTTCAATTTCTTCACTGCTCATATTTTATTGGTCTTTTGTCTGTCAATGGTTGAAGTGCGAACGTGCGCAGAGCCTTCACGCGACGAAATTCTAGCCCTCTTTGAAGACGATGTGGAGGGTATGTTTAGTAGGGTTGTCAACTAAAAGGCAAGATTCTTATTTTAAATTGATAGGAACCTTACCAACGATCTCCCCTAGCTTTCGCCGTTGGGCGCTCAAGATCGCAACCCTGGTGTCCTGACCGGTTTTAGCCTCGTTAAGGCGCGTCGAAATTGATGACTCAGACATGGCAGGAGTCTTCTCTTCTAGATTGTAAAACCAGAGATATTGCAATGAATGTGGAATGGTGTTGTATTTTGTTGATCAGTAGTGGGGTTGCGAGACTGTGTTTTATTGCACGGGCCCCTACCAAACCTGGGGTAAAGGTGGGACGGGAACGATTTTTGACATAATGACACGTGATAGGCACGTCGGCTTATACAGAATACACTTCAACGTGGATGCCTTAAAAATTATCTTTTGGCAGCCTTGCTTAGCTTAGAAAAATGTAGATGTACCTAGGTATGGCGAGGGGAAATAAAGGGGAAATAGATATTCTACTGGAAATCACGGATTTGCAAAATAATTAATGAAAAAAAGAAAAGGGCTCTAAGGAATATTTGACAAAATCTGTTATAAGCAATAGGCTAATAGTCGTAAGACTTCCAATGAATGAATCAAGTCCAGTGATTACAGCACACCAGTGAGGAGGCAGCGAGAATACCAAATGTCTTTTGGGACTGTCGGTCTCGGGACTGTCACATTTGACACTTGCAAGGCTAAGTAACTTTAACGAGAGACATCCAGACGAGAAGACGGACTCACAGTAGGAGTGTCATTCAGACCACGAGAGAAAATGTAGCCTATAGCCGGATTACCTCCTATCCTTCTTCCGTTTCTTCCACCGAAACAAGAGGGAGAAACGAAGCTTATATGGGGAGAAGCACTCACAAACGGAGAGATCTTTATATCTTTGAATAGATGGTAAGGCGAATTTTCACCGAAATGAAGAATAAATATGAAGTTGGAATGTAAATATCCGGAGAAAATCGGTTCAGAACTTTAAGGACCTAAATGAATTTTGGCTAAGATATTTCATGTTCATCGGGAGCAATCGTATTGCAACGTCATGTGAGCAGAGCTGTCTGGGGCGAAGTAAACAGTCACTCCTGAGCGCTGACAGATAGCAGTCAGACTTGGGCAGGCTGAGGCTCTTCACATGAGGTGCTATTAAAAGACCGGTGTCACAAAAATCAGATGAAGTTGGTCGTTCTGACCCCTGGCTACCTCATGCACCTCATTAGCGCAGCCGACGATGTGACGCGCAAATCAGGGGTCCTCTAGGGGTCCTCACCGAGGAAGATCTCACTGGGTGCCATTGGCCCGTGACACTTCAACCTTAAGCTCTCTTCCACCACGCGCGTTTCTGTCTCTGTCGTGACCGTACGCGCCAGCTGCTCTCTCTCTTCAACTCAACACCTAAATACGCCCAGCACAAGCAAGCAAGCCGTCAAGATGTCAAAAACAACCTTCGCAATTATAGCCGCTGTCAGCGCAGCCACTGGCGCCGGCCTAACAGCAGCAATGTACTCGACGCGTTCTGAAAAGAAGATCCAAGCAGTAGCATCATCATCAACTGTCTCCGCAACCTCAACAACCTCAGTACCAGCACCTATACCAGGCCCAATACCCATAGCCACGAAAGCAGATTTGACTCCTCCTGTCGACCCAGCAGGTCTCTTCCAATACGGCTTTCCTGGCCCAGTAGCCGATCTTGCAACACGCAACGCTCTTGTCTCCTCCTTCGATCGACGACTGCGAAATCCCTCATGGGTAGCAGAACACATCACTCCCGCCTCTCTCGCCCTCTCTGGCGGTGACCGAAAACACAGCAGCTTCGTTGAAGACTATGTTGTCCCTGAAAAATTCCGCGGAAAGCTCAAAGACTATTTCCGCTCTGGTTACGACAGAGGCCATCAGGTTCCAGCCGCAGACGCAAAATGGAGCCAAGAAGCCATGAACGACACTTTCTACCTGACAAACATGTGTCCGCAGGTTGGAGAAGGCTTCAATAGGGATTACTGGGCGCATTTTGAAGATTTCTGCCGTCGACTTACGGTCAAATACCCCTCCGTTCGCATCGTCACCGGTCCTCTCTACCTCCCAAAACGTGATACCACGGATGGGAAGTGGCGGGTCAGCTACGAAGTTATCGGCAACCCACCAAACATTGCAGTCCCTACCCATTTCTACAAAGTAATTTTCGCTGAGGATGGCACCACGACGGGTCCAGTTGCTTTGGGGGCATTTGTGCTGCCAAACGCGCCAATCCCGAATGAGAAACCGATTACAGATTTCGAGGTCCCAGTTGAGGCCGTAGAGAGAGCAAGTGGGTTGGAGTTTGCGAGCAAATTGCCGGTTGGGAGACGGAAGAGATTATGTACAGACACAGTTTGTTCGCTAGTTATTCGAGAGTACGCAGACAGGCAGAATGCCTTTGGAAAGGAAGCACAGGGACGGAAGGCACTAAATGCGCCAACAAGGACGAGTCCCAGAAATGGCGGAGGATCTTCGTGAAGAGGGAGAATTATGAAGATGTTTGAAATACTTCTAGAGAGTATAGAAGGCAGGTGATGCATATAGAAATGAGAAGGTATGGAGATACAGAGAAGGAAGAGCCCGCAAGGGACTTGTAATGTTTACATCATCGGGAGGCGCGGCTTGCATTAGCATAACAGCACGGCGTTTACTTTTCTTTTTTTTGTACGCACATATATGCCACTATAGTAGTTCACATCAGCACAATCACGAGCGCAGTTACAATCACAATCACATTACTCAACACTATAATCCCATACTTCTCATAACACTTAAGGCGTTCATAGCAACGTGATTGTATGCGACGGCTATATAAACCCTAATTTTTTAGTATTTAAATTACTTCTAACTTGCTACATCTACAGAATTCCAAACCACCGAGAAAATCTAATAAATCAACTCCAAATATAACAAACACCCACAATGCAATTCTCAATCTCAACACTCCTCGTCCTCTTTCTCGGCGCATCTTCCCTCATCGCAGCTATAGCCGTCCCGTGGACCAAGCCAGCGCTGCCTCCAAACTCGACACCCGAGCAACCTGCCCAAAAGGCTGGAACACCTGCGGCGTAAGTTTATATCCTCCTCCTTCCTTCCTTCTTTCATCCACCAGCATGGGGAAAACGCAAAAAGGTTAATTGAAAGAGAAAAAAACAGTTATGCAATGCAACTACAAGAAGATGCGAAAATGAATTGTCTTGCTCCTGGTTCCAGTGTACAGGACTAGCCGTGCGGATTTGTCCAGGCGCCAGCTTCTGCTGTTATTAAAGCTGTGGTTTGCCCTAATCAGTGCTATGTTGCGAAGTGTTTTTGGAGGGGTAGGGTTGGAGGAGGGGAGGCAGCTCTGGTGTTGTGTATAGTATAGTACTGTAGTGGTAGTCACTTCGTCGAAATAGAAATTGCTTTTATAATCACACACCAGGAATCAGGAATAGGTACTAGTATGATTCTTCGAAAGCTTTTCCCGGACCGCCAACTATACCGAACTCTTTTTCCAAGCTTTCTTTGAGAGCAAACATGAGGTGGCTATCATTAGCTAGTTGACAACTCCTAGGCATTCCTTTTTCACCCTCTCCAACTTTAACTGTTATACAATGCCCAATTTTACATCTAGCTAAGCTTCAATAGTTCACCTAGCACGAGTATACTTCCCCTTTCTCTGCTCCATCTGCAAGCTCTCCTCTTGGCTAGGCAATGGTCCTCTCCTCCTCACTCCTCCACCACCACCACCACCACCACCACTCTTCTGCTCATTGCCATCGTGTCTTGGTGGCTCAGGCGCTGCACTCCCTTGATTCCCAGCACCTCCCATCCCGGGAATCTGGAACCCAGGCGGCATCCCGGGCGGTACACCAGGCGGTAATCCTGGAGGTGGAGCGGGAAATCCGGGTGGTAGTTGGAAATTTGAACCAGGTGGTGGTAATAAGCCAGGCGGTAGCATCCCCGGCGGTGGAGGTGGGAATTGCGCTCCAACGTTGACGCCAGGAGGTGGAGGTGGTGGAAGACCTGCATTTCGCATCATCTCTGTCAGTTTTGCGAAATCGGGAGGGTGGTTTGGATCCATGCCCGGTAGAGGAGGTGGTGGACCATTTGCGCTAAAATTGGGGATAGGAGGTGGTACGGCACCACCCATGCCTGGAATCTGAAATTTGGGCTGGGCATTTGCTTGACTGGAGCCATCTTTGCCGAATTGGGGGAGTGGGAGACCTGGGATGCCCGGGAAGGAGGGTGCTTTTGAGGGCATCTTTTGGTCGACGAGTCCTTCCATTTCGTCTTCGAGTTCTTGCTCTTCTTCTTCCTGGCGTTGACGACGACCTCCGCGACGGTCCCAGGTCCCTTGAGCCTCGGCGGCAGATTCGCCAATATGATAGCGATCGTTGAAGGTGTCTGTATCGCCCGGGCGAGCACGACTCCAGAAGCGGGTCACGCGGTCATTGGAGCCGGATGCGAGGATATGGCCTAACGGATGCCAGTCTAAGGACCAGATGGGGAAATCATGAGCATATGCGATCTTGTGGGCCGGGTAGATGGTTTGAGATGGCGCTGTTGAAGGGTCGGGTGTATCGTAGGGTGCGAGAGAGGGAAGGACGCCTGGAGGGGTGTTGGGTTCGTCGAGTAAGTAGTGAAAAAGTGCTCCGTCACCACCGCCCGTGCTGAGGAGTGAGGAATGGATTGGATGCCAAGCTAATGTTGAGATTTCTTTCTCGTGGCCTTTGAGAAGGACAATATCACGCATCATTCGCAAGTCGAATACACGTGCTGTTTGATCTCGTGCCGACGTTGCTAAGCACTGCCCTCTGACTCTTTCGAAGAGAGTTTTCGTAATAGTATTTTTGTGACCATGAAGTGTTGTTAGGCACCGACCAGTTCGAGGATCCCATAGTTTGACTAGATGATCTTTTGATCCAGAAACTAGTAATCCTTTTGTAGGATGCCAATCAACACTTTTGGCATCCCATCCGTGACCACTGAGGGTGGACTCCTCAACTCCGCCTGCAAAATCAAAAATCTTCAGCGACGAGTCATCCGAGGCTGTGACAAATTTTGCGTCGTTTGGACTAAAGGCGAGGTCTCTTATAGGGTCACTGTGTCCTTGAATGACCTTTACATTATTAAAATTCGGTTGCCAGTACTTGATCAACCCATCGTGATCAGCTGACAAAAGCCAGTCATCACTATGTGAGTAAGACAAAGCTCGGATAGCTACATCATGCGCTTGCATAATAGTTTCGAAGTTAAAACCGGTTCCATTCCACAAGGTGAACTCGCCACTGCTGGAAGCTGTGAGAAGGCGTCGACCTTCTGGTGTCCATCGCACAACATTAACGGGATGTTTGATTTTATTTAATGAAGAGTGAAGATGGCGAGCGGGAACAGAATCTGCAGGATTTTGAAGTCTTGCTAAAGGCGGTAACATCTAAACAGGTCAGCAGCGCACTTCCTTTTGGATTTGGGAGCTTCTCACATCAACAATGTAGCTGGGACTCGGTCTCTCAACTTCGCCTTGATATGCCCCTTTGTATCTTGGTTGCCTGTGACGCATCCAGTGAACCATGGTTGATCCATAGTCGGTGACGGGGCCTTCATATCGTGTTAGCTTGGTGCGTCTGTCATATTCCATGACTTCAGGGCCATAGGGAGAACTTGGAAGATAGTCACGTGTTTTGACTTGAATTAAGTAGTGTGAAGAGGTGCAGAAAAAATAGACTTGAGGCTATTGGGCTCTGCTTGAATTCCACACATTCTGGATAATATAATAGCTTGCTCTCAAGATGAGAGATTCATTTGTCTTTGATACAGATCCACTTGGAATAACCGTCTCCCTCAAACCACTTTACGCTCAAGGATGAAATTTGTTCGGAAAAACTCACGTCTGCCTCTCCCCCTTCCAAAGCCCCCCTCAAAGCCTCCTCCGCCGCCGCCGCTGCCGCCTTGACCCCCAAAGTCGCGCTCGCCGCGCTGTTCGTATGCCATTTTTTCAGCGTGTCATCCTCGGCCGTGGAATGCTGTCAGATGTAAACGACCTGTTGAAATGACCTTGCGCACAGGCGATAGCATGAGCTTGGAGAGCAGTCACCGGAGATTCGTCGCTAAAGACTGCACGAGTTAGAAAGTCATCTGGTCAAAATCACGTTTCTTGAAGCCCGAACTGGACGCGACAGGAACTTAGAACCTGGAAACCTTGAAATCAAGGATCGAGATTCTTCCGGAATATCCTTTGTCCTAGCTGCCGAGGTACCGAACCAGATCCCTGCAATCACATCTGAAGTTGCCGCCCGTGCCCCATGTCGCGTTCCTCAACACTCCCGTCGCCACTGCAAGAACCAGGAATTCAACCAACGCTTTACCCATCCAATTGGGACACAAAGCCATTGTGATGGTCCCGTTTTTGCTTTCTAGATCTGCCTGCTAAATCTCTCTTCCACATCTCCTCTTTTCTCCTGTAACCTTAGATTTGGCCTTTGCAGATTGCAGCCATTCGTGTTGCTGAAACTCTCCTGTTGTCGCGTAGTGCCCCGCTATCCTCCCTCTCCGTAGCAATCCTTGCGTTGGATTGCTTCCTTGTTATCTAGCTACAGCTACTACCAACAGCTCCTTCCTTGGCCCAAGCAAAATATCTTCTCATCTTCTCTTAGGATAACCCACGCTTCCCCAACCTCCATGTTCTCTCTCCTAGATTCTTCAAAATGGCGACGACCATAAAAGTTACCGGTGCAGATGTCCCTGCTGATGCGCCACTGAGGCGATCTACACATTCACATGTCAATCTCAAGTCCAATGGCACGTCGCCACCAAAACCCCTCGCGCCGATGCGCACTACCTACATGAAAAAGAAATATCGACATGTTGCAGCCGCACACTCAAAACCACGGACGTCATGTCTCAGTCACGACTCCGAGACAAGTCCAAGTTTTCTAGGCTTTAGGAATTTGATGGTCATTGTACTCAGTACTACCGCCTCCTTGTCGGGCAAGGGATGTGTAGCTAACTTCAATTAGTCGTTGGGAACCTACGTTTGATGATTGAGAATATCAGAAAGGTTGGCTTCTTTTCAAGTTTGTCGTACAGAAGCTAATTTATATTAGTATGGAGTTTTGATATGCATTCGTTGCCACGACTATCGAAGTCAAGATCTGATTCTTGGGGCTGCCTTGTATTTTATAATACCATGCCACCTCTTCCTCGCATACATCGTCGAATTGGTTGCCGCACAACAGGCAAGATCATCGCTGAAAGCTGGTAAAAAGAGGAGTGGAACAGCCACACCAGGAGGAAGTTATGTTGCCTCAGATGAGGAAAAGCAAAAGTTCCAATCGACCTGGAAAATGATAGCTTGGATCCATGGCATCAACATCACATTTTGCCTTGGGATAACCTCATTTATCGTGTATTTCTTCATACACCATCCATTGATCGGAACATTGAGCGAAGTTCACGCTATCATCGTCTGGTTAAAGACAGCATCCTATGCCTTCACAAATCGAGACCTTCGGCATGCATACCTTCACCCCTCAAAGCGGGACGAAGATGCTCTACCCGAAATCTACAACTCCTGCCCTTACCCTCAAAATATCACGCTCGGCAACCTCACCTACTTTTGGTGGGCACCTACCCTTGTCTACCAACCAGTCTACCCCCGAACTACCAAAATTCGCTGGATCTTCGTTGCAAAACGCATGGCTGAGGTATTCGGTCTCAATGCCTTCATGTGGATAGCCTCCGCTCAATATGCTGCACCCGTTCTCCGCAACTCTCTCGACAAAATGGCCTCCTTGGACCTCTTCTCCATCCTCGAACGACTCATGAAACTCTCCACGATTTCCCTAGTCATCTGGCTTGCGGGATTTTTTGCCCTGTTTCAATCTTTCCTCAACGCTCTAGCTGAGGTAATGAAGTTCGGAGACCGCGAATTTTACACGGATTGGTGGAATAGTCCGAGTGTAGGGGTCTACTGGAGAACTTGGAATAAACCCGTTTATCAGTTTATGAAGAGACATGTGTTCTCGCCGCTAGTGGGAAGGGGCTGGAGTCCTGGTGCGGCAAGTATTGTCGTTTTTGTGTTTTCAGGGGTATTGCATGAGTTGCTCGTCGGTGTACCTACTCATAACATTATTGGTGAGTCTATGCATTCATTCATCACAACAACGTTGACTGACTTGTCATAGGTGTTGCGTTTGTAGGAATGGTTGCCCAGCTGCCGTTGATTGCTCTTACGACACCGCTGGAGAAAATGCAAGGTATAAATGGTAGGATCATTGGGAATTGTATATTTTGGGTATCTTTTACCCTCATTGGGCAGCCATTAGCAGCTCTGTTATACTTCTTTGCCTGGCAGGCCAAATATGGCTCTGTTAGCCCGGCAGGGAAATCCTACCTCGCAAAATAGATAGGCCCTGGTTCTGACAGCTCTGACTGCCATATCTTGGTAATTTTATAGAGAGCATCCCAGCAGTTGTTTTACTTTGTTCATCACTCGTACATCATGAGACCCTATCATTCTCCGCACTCAGTTCCGCCATCATGCCGCCCTTATCCCTTTTCTTAGCATCCTCTTCTAATCTGTTCGACACAAACGCCGATATATCCTTCACCTTGACTAAAGCAACCTGCACACAGCCCAATAATGCTACAGCATCAACAGGCGAGCCTCCCAATTTTGCAATCTGGCACACCTCGCCATGGCGATTCATTCCAACCGTCAGACTCCCATCCCTCAACTGCTCTTCCAACATAGTTGCATCAACCAACATAGCCACCTCCCCCTCCTCTCCAGCAGCTCCTTTGTAGAAACTAAACGTCACACAATACGGAAAATGTAATAAACTCAACGGCACGGGCTCCCTTTCCCTAAGTGTATAAACCGTCACATTCTCCCCTTCCGTGCTCGTATCTGGTTTCCTAAAATGTTGCAATGCTGCTATAACACATATACATGCCGCGTCAACCAGATTCCCATCGTGTGACAGTACGTGTACGTCTGCGCGGATGGACCAGACTTTGGAGTTGGCGATTAAGCAGAGGGATTCGGTGTCTAGGGCGCCTGAGCGACGGATTGTTTTCTCTAAGAGGCGAGAGAGGAGGATCTCGGTTTGTGATGGTTGAGAGGTGGAGAAGTGCGGAGAGGACATGGGGGAGAGCTCGGTGGCTATGGTGAAGAGGCCGTCGAAGGGGCGATCGGGGAAGGGAGTTGTTACTTCGGCCGTTACATGGGTGTGTATTCTATAGAGGAAGAGTTAGCAAGTGGTTCTCTTAGAGTGAAATAATGAGTAAGCATTGCGGTAGAATATAGCGGGTAGAACAACCTGTACAATACAAACAAGGAAAATTTAATCATGCTAAATTTGAAAGTGAAAATAGAAATAAATACCGCGTCTTCCTTAACCTCACGTCTGCGACTCCATATTCATCACCGAACTCTAACTCTAGAGCTCGAAACTGATCAAATGCTCGACCATCTATTCGCAAATTTTCTTGTAAAGCTTTCGCAAAGAATTGTCTTTCATTTTGAGAGGGTTCTACTTCTCGTGGCATTGTGATTTCGTTGAATTGGTGTTTTTGAGGAGGGGTTCATAAAACGCGGGCAGGGATTTGGAGGAAATTCGGTGTGGCAGAAACGTCGGGCGGTGAGCTCAAAGTTGACTAGCGTGTAATATTAGCGTCATATTTTGAGGCTGTAGGATGGATTTCGTTGCGGTTCAGAAAGCCCAGAAGTAAACAACGTAACAAATCACAGCAGTCATGACTACCGGTATGTCCTCTCTTTCCAGGTACACTCTTGATATTCTCATGCTAATAATCTGCAGCTCATAGACCCACCTTTGATCCCGTAGGAAAGCTCAAGAACTTCCCCAAAGACCACGACTAACTATTGTATAGGCGCGAGGAAAAGATGCGCAAAGAGGCCCAGCATATCACCAACGCCTCCTACCGGCTCATACACAACTGAAAGTTCGGTACAATCACCCCGTCACCCAAGTTATCCCGGCAGAATTTAATAACTTTACAGGAAACCAGGACAAGGAGGAGACGTAGATCACCAAGTTCGAGATCTGAGAGCAGAATTGCTTCAAGCTGAAGCCGCACATTTCGCGAAGATTAGGGGGGAACCGGTGCCGGTGGCTGATACTCCGGAGCCTGTTACGAATACTGCCAAGAGACAACTTGAGAATGGAGAGGATGAAGAAGAGGATCCCGAGGCGAAGCGGAGGAGGATATTAGAGGAGACGAGAGATATTGACGCGGATTCTGATGATGCCAGGGAAGATGATAGTAGTGAGGATGATAGGTCAGTTTTCGGGGCATAGCTATGTTGAACCAACACGTTCGGAGGGAATATCACGGTTGCAGCAGAGGCTGATTGTACTAGTGACGACGATGAAGACGAAACAGCAGAGCTCCAACGCGAATTGGAAAAGATCAAGCGGGAGAGAACTGAGAAAAGAGAGCAAGAGGTTAGAATAAGCTTTTCTCACACAAATGTACTACGTAGCTGACATGGAGCCACGCAGGAACGAGAAAAGGCGGCTGCAGAAGAGGCTGCCAGGGAACACGACATCGCTCTCGGCAATCCTTTACTCAACCCCAAGACCGATTTCAACGTCAAGCGCAGGTACGGCGACCCTTCGTCTGCTGCATCCATGTTCTGTCGCTAACCTGGAGATCAGATGGGATGACGATGTGATCTTCAAGAACCAAGCTCGTGGAACAGAAGACAAGGGAAAGAAGAAGGAATTCGTCAATGTGAGTCCTGTTTTTGAGCAAGATCTGCCAGGACGATAATTTACTGACAATTTCTTCAGGATCTGCTTCGTTCAGACTTCCATAAACGATTCATGAGGTTGGTGAAACCAAGCTTCGGTGTTTCCCGTGACCGAGACAGGTGCTAACCTATTGCATAGCAAGTACGTGAGATGACGAGCAGTGAAGCTATGGTTCATGGTGGTGGCGTTGATCTGGGTTGATCTGAGATGTGTAGTGGAGACAGATTCGGTGACCGCGTCCCGAAACTCCACTCAAATCCAGTTCCCGATGTTCCACTAGCACTGCTATGAGAACGGGCGGATATGTGCGAGGCTTGCCTTAGTTGCAATATTGCACTATATACTGATACCAGGTCAGCTGAACCATACAGGAGAATACACTATTCTCAACCCATTTCAGCTGTCTAAAATATTATGCGGATTCGCGGATTCACGGAATATTATCGTGATGCTCGTGATGAGAAACTGATGCCCGCATTCACTTACTTAATTCTCATTTGTCGGGATGAGCGCCACATATCGCCACGCACCGCCACAATCGCTTGCCGATCCATGACGATCCGTCTCTCACTTCCTTGCACAGCGTGGGCTGCATCTGCGTTGCAATTCGGCCCCTCCAAGGAAAAGTTGCTTCTTCTCTTTTGTCTAGCACACCATGTCCATGTTCCACAGTTATTATTCCCTCAATTTAATAGCGGCGAAGCGGGGTCAAGAACAAAGCCTCGCATTCCTTGCTGAATCCGCCGGCGCAGTTTCCCGGCTGGAACACAACGGCTCAAAACAAGCTGAATCCTGCTGCAAAGGCGACAGAAAACGGACAGCCCGAAAAAAGGGGCACACTGTCGGTCATCTTGTAGATTTCAAGCTCGTGAGTTATTGGCAGATTCAGAGATATTTAGACGATTGTTACTATTATAATTTTTATGTGCAATCCAGGGATATACTACTATGTCGAGAGATCTAACTGGAGGACTATGTAAAAAAAGTCTCACAGTTTGCGAATATGTCACTTAGGGGTACCACCTTTTTTGGCACTAGCCTCTCCCGGCCTTACGGGACCCCCGATTATGCAATTGTCACCCCACTTGTTCTAAGATATCTTGATTTTGAGAGCTTTGACACTTTTCTTCTTCGGGACTGGGGTCAACCGTGAACACGGCGGGGAACAGCTCACAGCTTGTGAAACAAGGCAGCTCAGATCGAAGATGTGCTCGACTGTACCACTTTATTCCCAATTATTGCCTTTGACGGGTTGGAGGGGTATTGAGCTACGTGGATGACGCAATGTTTCCTTTTTCTGCGGCATTCAGCTGGTGATTCGCCATGATTGAGGTTGTGACGAGCTGATTGCGGAAGAACTAGGACTTGGTAGCTACACGGCCTTTCTCTGGCACCAGTACGAAGGCCTAGAACTGACAAAGGTAGCCAATGGGCAAAGGATTTCAATTTTGCATTCCTGTCGTTGCGAGGGGCATCCATCACATCATCAGGGCGAGCTACCCCGCTTCTCATATATAAGATTTTCCGTCCCCTCCCATTGTTTCTCACAGCAGCTCTTCCATCAATCATTCTCATCCAATTTTCAGACCTTCAAATCAACATCACTCAACATGTCTAACTACAACGACAACAACGACGTAAGTCCCTAACACAAAAAGCCAGTTCTTCATGGTTCCTTGGCCTCTGACAGACTTCCTTTCCAGAGCTCCTATGGCAATGACAGCTACGGCGTAAGCCTTCCGTGTTCAGTGTTGTAACATCACGGCCATTGCCGTGGTGTACAACTTTCTCTTTCGGTTACTAACTAGGTTTCTTTCAGTCTTCCAACCGTGGAGGTAACTCAGGAAACGACTCCTATGGGGTAAGCTCCTCTGCGCCGGACCTGATGCCACGCAACCATTGTTGTCCTCGCATCATTGAGTGCCAGATACTAACTCCTTTTCATTAGTCCTCAGGACGTGGAGGCAATGATACCTACGGGGTAAGCTCTCCTAGCTTCGATCATTGCCGACCAGACACATTACAATGGCACACATTTCTAGCTTTATGCTAACATTTTCCCTTAGTCCAGCAACAATGATTCATATGGATCATCGAACCAAACCAGCGGCTCTAGCCTAGGAAATGATGACAGCTATGGCTCGTCTAGAAACAACACCTCAAGTGGATATGGAAACCAAAACACCTCATCCTCAGGTGGATACGGAAACCAGAACACCTCATCCTCTGATAACTACGGTTCAAACACTGGCACCGACTCGTACGGCACTGGTAACAACTCCTCTTCCACCACCTCAGGCTATGGCAACAAGAAATCCACATCTACCTCTGACAACTACGGCTCATCAAACACCGACTCATACGGCTCTGGGGGAAACAACAACTCCTCTTCTACCACTTCGGGTTACGGCAACAAGAACTCTTCATCTACATCAGACAACTATGGCTCCACAGGCACTGACTCCTACGGTTCTTCCGGCAACAAGAACTCTTCATCCACATCAGACAACTATGGCTCCACAGGCACTGACTCCTATGGTTCTTCCGGCAACAACAACTCCTCTTCCAACTACGGAAGCTCAAACACCGGCGGAGACAGCACAGTGGGAAAGGTACTCGAAAAGGCTGGAGGCCTCTTCAAGAGTGACAATTTGACACAGAAGGGACAAGCCAAGCGTGCGAATGCTGGAAATGACCAGTACGGTAGTGGAACTGGAAACTCGAACACCGATAGCTACGGAAGTGGAACCGGCAACACCAACACCGACAGCTACGGAAGCGGAGGTGGAAACAGCTATGGTGGAAACAACAACAACAACAACAACGATAACTACTAGATGTTGTCAGACTTGACTAGACCGAGTTGAGTAATACGTGTACGATGTTATGAAGGAATTTTCTTTCCATGGTAATGAAGCCGTGGCAACGTGGCTAGGGGACAAGGACAAGAGATATGTGTCTGGAACTATTCATTATTCATGAGTACAATGAATGAAATCGTGATTCTGCGAACCATTGTTGATTCTCCCCCCATTCCACTGTGCACAACATACATTCTCCCAACTTTAAAATCAATCACGACATACTCACTCAGAACTTCTCATTTCTCATTCCTCACCCCTCCCCCGCGATGGGCCCGCATAGCTACCCCTGTCAAGCTGACATCCATACCGCCCCCACGTCATCGTGCAGCCTTTCCAGCTCGCGATGGGGTCTCGGATGAGTTCATGCGTGCATGCAATCAATGCATGTGTATGGAGCTTTTCCGCAGAGGAGGATCTTGGAAATGTGGGTTTTACTCTATCATTACGCGAGATGGACGGACGGAGATCTTGGATAATGGCAGCTTGAGCCTTGACGTCTTTAGGCGCAATGCTACCTTCACCTCCTTTGATCTTGAGGTCATGAGCAAGAACAAGCCACAAGTGACGGCCCAGTAAGTTGTTACTCTTGACACCTGGATTTAAACTTACTGTTTTTAGGTTAATGAAAACAATCCAGCAATTTAAATCTGAAGGTCACATTAAGCCATTGCCTGTCCAAAAATTCCATGTCTCTGAGATTGACAAGGCTTTCATGACTTTTACCAAAGGAGCCCACGTCGGAAAGCTTGTGATTGATTACGATGATACGTCCGATCAGGGTTTGAATGTCCGCCGCAGTCCCTTCACTATTAAATTTGACCCCAGCGCATCTTACCTCCTAGTCGGGTGTCTAGGAGGCTTAGGAAGAAGCTTCAGTTCATGGGCCGTCTCACGCGGAGCCCGTAATCTAATCTACCTCTCCCGCAGCGGCGCCGCCAAAGACGAGGCCAAGATCTTTATCGACGTGCTCAGAGAAAAGGGTGTCAATGTTTCCATCGTCAAGGGAGACGTGACATCTCTCTCTGATGTACAAGCCGCAATAAAGAGTAGCAAGCTACCTATCAAAGGCGTCGTGCAAGGCGCTCTCACGCTCCAGGATGGCCTCTTCGAATCCATGTCCCTGGAGCGATTCAACGCTACCGTACACCCGCGTGTGATTGGCACATTGAATCTCCACGAAGCTTTGAAAGAATCTCCGCTCGACTTCTTCGAAATGTGGTCGTCGTGGACGGTCGTCTTTGGCACAGCCACCCAAAGCAACTACCTAGCCTCAAACTCCTTCCTTGATGCATTCGCACGGCACCGTCGTGCAGCCGGACTGCCCTGCACAAGTTTGGCACTGAGTCAGGTCCTGGGTATTGGTATAGTATCGTATATGCCAGAGTATCAGCAGGCAATGATTAGGAATGGCTTTTACGGGAACGACGAGGACGAGTTCTTGCAGTATTGCGAGGCGGGCATCATACCTCCTCCACCGGAAGAGAAGCAAGACGCGACGTTCAAGTACGATACACAGACCCTTGGTCATTTGCTCGTTGGTATTGAGCCCGCGGGCCTGCAGACCGTGGATCGAAAGTATCCGCTTTCGGAAATGCTTTGGTACCGCGACCCAAGGTTCAAGAACCTCATCCAAGCCACATCTCTCCTTTCTTCTAGTATCCAGGACAAACGTGCTGGTGGGGCAGAGGAAGGTACGGTCCTGGACAGGATCAGGATGAAAATTTCCAGATTGCTATACGTGCCGCTTGATGAGGTGGATATTGATAAGGCGATCAATGATTATGGTATTGATAGTATGATTGCCGCGGAGTTGAGAAATTGGTTCTTTGCAAGCTTTGGGAAGGAAGTTAGTCTTTTGAAATTGTTGAGTGCGACGATGACCGTTCAGAAGCTGGCGGAGGAAGCTGAGATGGAAGTGAAGGGAGATCGAGACGGAGACATTTGTTAAGGGTGCGGTGGTCTGAAGGCCTGGTGGGCCTAGAATTAGAATACTTTGGTTCGCGCACTAACCTTAGTTATAGAGTTCATTTGTGAGCATTCAATTCATAGAATACTTCACTTCAGGTTCAGGTTTCGATGCCTTTCCATTGATAACGTCCTCCCCCCAGCCTCCTTATCCCATTCTCTAATTCATGCTGAAAAATCTCCCATCGTTCACGTACAAACGTATTGTAAGTCCAGATACGCTAACGCGTGACTGCCAGAGAGAAAGGTTTGATCGATAAATGAGGGCGCTATTTGAATTGGCAAGCCAATGGACTATTCAAACCCTAGTGTCGTGAGTGGAGTATTTAGAAGAGTGGCCGAGTTTGAGGATCAGGAGAAGTAGGAAAGGCCCTGGCAAGTAGTTAAGAGTCTGAACTGCGTTGAAATATCGAGAGATGTGAAAGGGCTTGACGAAACCCTTTCAGACAAGGTGGGTCAGGTGATAAAGTGACATGAGAGAATACAGTACCGACAAATCAAGTTTGCCTAGGGACAATTCAGATGAGCCCAAACCCAGAATGGAATGCGCCAGCGCCCCGCCCTCCCGTTGGATAGGAGGCCGCAATTTCCTCAACGACCTTTGAGCCCAGGTCATCCCAAGAGATGTCGCAAATGAGTGCCCAATTTTTAGCTGTTCACCGCAATCAGATCTGTCGTGTCATAATCGGTATCTGAGCTCTGAAAATCAAAACAAGCAACTGAAACGGGAAGCAAAGGTCAAGAAAAATTTCGAACTTGTTCGTTTTCAAATACGAATAAGGGATCAAGTCAAACTTTGAAAAATCATGAATGCGATGCTACACAGATATTTTGAAAGACCAATTCTCCAGCAAATAAATTCTTAACTCATTCCCTATTGTCGCAAATCTCATTCCAAGCTAACTCCATGATTTGAGGTCACTTCCACGTACACCAACATGATTCCCAGGCAACCTCTACGAGGTAGGAGACCCATTCCAAAGCCCATACAAGGCCATAATACTCTCACCCAATCCTAGCTCAAAACGATTCGCAGTCTGGTTCGCACTCAACTCAAGGAACTTCCTCACGTTCGCCTGCTCCTCCGGCAACTGCTCAATCTCATAGAACGCATTAAAATCTGAGTTGAAGGCGTTACTAGGAGGATCAAGAAAGCTCAGCACCGCCTTGGTCTGATTCAGCGCTACACGAGGGAACAAGGCGATGCGCTGTGCCAGCTGCAACACAGAAAGTTTAAGCTCTGTGGAGTTGTCGTAGTACTTATTGAAAAGACCCAATGCCTCGCCCGTAGGACCGTCGAATGTCTTTACTGCGAGGAGATATTCCATGGCTTTGGCTTTGCCGATGATGGTTCCAAGGAATGTTTGGCCGCCGCCTCCTGCAATGAGGCCGAGGGCTTCTTCGAAAGATCCTGTCCGTGCCTTTGGTCCGACGAAGCGCATGTCCATCTGTGCGGCGATTTCATTGCCGGCGCCGAAAGCTTGGCCGTCAATCTCCGCGATGAAGATGGTTGACGTGATGTTTTGAAGCAGTGTTGTGAATTTGACGTAGTTTGCACCAAGCTGCTTTTTCTCGGTTGTGATGGGAGTGGCAAGAGATGTCATGTCAATCTGGCCGATCCAGAAATGGGGGTTCGAGGAGTCGAAGATGACTACTTTGGGCGTGGAATTGGACACGTTTTGAAGCGGGGTCAGGAAGTCCAAGACATCGGCGATGAAGAACTGGTCGACGTAGTTGACGGGCCCATTGTTGATTGTTGCGCGAGTGATATTTGGTGAGGGATAAGTGAAGGTGAGAGTTCCATGGGCCGAGACATCTCGACGCTTGATGGAAGAAGCGTCCGCAAGAGCCGCGGCATCACCAGCAATCAGGGCAGACGAGAAGAGCAGAATGGACGAGAGGGCGAAAAAAGACAACATTTTGCTTATGCTTGCAAGAGACGATTTTCAGAGAATATGCTATGCTTCCTTCTGACTGGAGACATTATTGACGGAACTTCTTATTTGACTATATATTACTGAAGAAAACAGTGTTGCAGGAAAGTAAGTTACGAGCAGGTAAGTTTTCCAAATCCATCATGAAGAGGGCAGTGAGGATGACGGAACTGAGCAGCCGCACTGCAGGTACTGTACCTCACCAGTTCTTGACTGCCGAGAAATTTGGAGTGGAGAAAGGGTGGGATGTAACAGGATGTAATGTGATGTAAGTTAAGTGGCCAAGAAGTGTATGTAGTGACCCTGACCGCATTGGCTAGGTCTGACAGGTGCATCGCCGATCAGGATGGCGATTAGGTATCTTTAAGTCCGAACTTCCGAACCAGGATTGAATTGCTGTATAAATGCAGTAAAACGAAATTGTATCGTGACAACAAAAAACAATCAAAATACGTAAAAAATATATATCCAAAGCGTTTTCAAAGAAATCAAGCCTTAAATTAACCTTATTCATCCTTGGAATACTTCGTACGTGCTACGAGCTTTTCCCCAACACTTCCACGCCTTTCCACTAATCAGCCTGTAACCATGGCCCCCAACGGCTGGCTTGACATCCACGGCCATTTCACGGTCCCCACGAGCGATGAAGCCCTCAAAGAACAGCTCAAGCTTTTCCACAGCGTCCATTTCATGGTGTCGGAGCCCTGGACCTGGTCTCCAGAGCGTGTGCTGCCGTATCTCGACAGCGCAAACGTGACCATGCAGATGCTTTCCTACCTTCCGCGCAACTTGACTGCTCTTAAGAACGCCAATGATTTCGGAGCATCCATCGTCAAGCAGCACCCATCACGTTTCGGTCTCCTGCTGGCCCTCCCCACAGACAATGTCACTGCATGCCTGGAAGAGATCAAGAGAGGCGACACCTTCGACATTCCAAATGACGGATATGCCCTCCTCACTGTCTACAACAATGTAATGCTCAGCGACGACTCTCTTGAACCGTTGTACAAAGAACTTGATGCTCGAGGGGCCGTATGTCACGTGCATCCAGACGCAAACAAGAGGGGCAACGACGGCCGTCCAAGTCCCCTGATCGATGTTGCTTTTGACACCGCAAGAGTAGCCACAGATATGCTATACAAAGGTGTCTTCCGCCGGTACCCAAACATCAAGTTCGTCTTCGGCCACTGCGGTGGCGCGCTGCCCGTGCTTTCCGGTCGAATATCACTGCTCGGCACTGAGAGCTGGGTTCCGAATCCGCTGAAGTTGACAAGGGAAGAGATTGAGAGGTCCTTAGGACACCTGTATGTCGACACTGCTGCGACGGCTAAGACTGGGTTGGCTCCTGCCATCAGTATGGTTGGAATCGAGCACATTATTTATGGAGCGGATTGTGGCGTGCCATGTTCGACTGATGCGACGATGGCGGAGAACCAGAAAGATGTGATTGATATCGAAAACAAACTTGGCGAGACTGGATCTATGGCTCGCAACGGATGGGATTTGTTCCCAGCTGCGGCGAAGAGAGCGGAGGAAGGGCAAAAAAGAATTTAGTTCATTTCTAGCACTGACGTGTGTAGGGTTACTGTATGCACAGACCGCAGCCAAATTCATCGTCACCATGACGTTTTCTTTTATAACCAATTTCAATTAACGTATCATTCAAATGATTTAGCTATATTGTATCGAGGTCGTGAATTCGCCTTCGGCCACGAGCATCAGGCTGCAAGGCAATCGCGAGGCCCGCAGTAATGAGCCTGAGGTCAAAAGTCTGGTCCTTATCCGTTCCGCTGCGACAGCGCCCGCGTTGGTCCGTGCGCATTGATTTTCGCTTAATTCTAGCCAATCAGAGAGCTGGATTTCCCCATCAAAAGCATCAATTCTATCTTTATTTATGAAATACATCAAAACAACCTCTCTGCTTATATAAGTGGACGTCGCATTGCAAGCACCCCTATTGAGACTCATGCCTTGAGCTCT